>NW_023591682.1:528658-559617 GCF_014843425.1 Jatropha curcas | reverse complement strand
GATCTAATATTTAGGTATATAAAAATTCTAACGTCATCAAGCACCACTAAATTTTACGTTTTGAATTAACTTTCTCTATTACCTCTTTCACCACATTTTGGTCCCATAACACAAGACACATTTCTTAAGCTAAAAATTATGGACTAGAAAATATATGCCTCCAAAACCTAGCCCTGTTAAGCCTATTGCCAATGCCACAATATATTTTAATGTATTTTCTAAAAATTTGCCATAATGCCATTTACTTATAATTCTGCGCTCGACTTCTTCCATGAAGAAATCCAGCCTAATATATATATATTGTTATCTAATATATACAGCTAATTATTTTGATTTAGCTTGATAAAATATTATATATATATTATACTCAAATTTACTATATAATATATAACTTTCAATATATACAATGTATATTTATTCTAAACACGCTAAATCAAAATGTAAAAAGTTTTTTCTCCTCAAACTTGTCGTTTATCATCCAATTATAACTTAGTTTCTTCTGTTCTCTAATTTCATCCTATTTAAAACTATTTTTACAGTTTACCGTTCTAGAAATCACGATCCATAAAACAAGTAGTGCCTTTTGCTTAACTAAGTAGAGATTAAGAATGTTAACCCATAATATGCACACCTGTCTTCTCTAGACCGATTGTTCCCTTTGTCTTAAATCCCATGAATGCCTTATGAAAATATTCAGATAATATATTCCAATTGGTTTATTCCTTTTTCTCCAAGTTCTTATCTTAAATGTCTATCATCTGTAAAATTTTTAAAAAAATACCTAACACGATTCGAGGAATATCACTCAACCTCTCAATTTTATGTTATCTCTATATTCTTTACTCAAATAAGGTTAATACCTCAATCTGAATCCTTTCAAAACCACCTCTGGAATGGTTATACAATGTACCAATCTCAATTGGACCTAAATTAAATTAAGTATTCCCTTAACCCAAGATATGTTCGCAAGCTGCCATTTTATTATCCAGGAATTAAATATTCATTATTAATTCAATACATGATTGCTTGTACCCAATATACTAAAGAAATTAACGAGGATTTATAACAAATAGGTTTACAAATTGACTCTGATTATATTTCCAATAAATTCTCACCTTAATTAGTACCTCAATCATTCCCATGGGTAATTTACAACTAATAATTTATCTAATTGACACCAATGAGTTGGCGTTCCATATAATTAAATGTAATCTTAACCATCTCGTTACCATCCAATAATATTATAGTTTATGTTTTCAATCCTCGAATACTTAATGTGTATCCTCCTTATAAAATTTTGTTAAAAATTAGTCCAAATCCACTTATTTATTCTTATACAAATCTCAAATATTCCAAATGAATATAAAATTAAAACTTAATTAGTTCTAATTGACGTATAAAATACTCCTAGATACCTTTCTGTTCCCTAGAGGCAGATAATTATATCTCCCTTTCTCCATCCAATAAACTAAGTCACATTGGTTAACAAAAATTGCGTCTAAGTAATAGGAATTTTTCTTATTCTAATACTACTGTTGGGCATACAAAAGTTAACATACAGTTTATTCATTTATTGTCTATCCGCCACTCTTTATTTTCATAGGCTGACCTCAATGACTTTTCTTCATCAAAAATCTTAGGTTCCCCCAAGTATATTTTACATTATTAAGAGTAAACACTACATCAACTTTAGTACATAATAACATTTTTATATAGTCTTCATTATATGGAGGTTGGTACCGATTCATATAACGGGTCATAAACTATATCTCTAAAACTAGACGCTGTGGCGGGAAATGTGAGAGAGAAAAGTTCAAAAAATTATCTTAACTCTCAAGTAGAAAGTCTTGGAATCTTTTACTTTCCCATTTTAATGTATAGCCGCTTTTTTGCTCACATAAGTTTTTAGTTCTGGCTTGTTGAGGTAACTCATCCTCAGCAATGTACTAGGATTCTTATTATTATATTGGTTGGGACACATGGATCACATATACTCTTTTTGGCATGACTTTTCTTGTAAACACACAATTTTTTCTAGGGTTAACACTCAATGAAATCGGCCAAAAATAATCAGCAAATCCTATCAATCTTAAATCCCCTAAGATTACATCATCACTAACCGTGTTTTTTTTTTTTATCAATTCTTTAGGTTTATAACAATCGACCACAAAATTTTTTAGTCAAAAACTCCAAAATAATCACATTATCTCATTTAAATCATAAGAACTATTATTACTCAATCACAGCTCTCTCTGTAAATTGGAATATCATCCGATTCAAAATATCCATAACTTCAAATAAACAGGACTGAAGATCAGGGTCTTTTTTCAATTTATCTAAATTCAGAAAGTAACTAATTATCAATTTTTCAATAATTGGACAAGGTTAATACTCTCCAATGTTCTGAATGTCATTAGTTCATAAATCAAAAAAACACTTAAACATTACAATATGCCCACTATTATAAAACATAACATAAGTAACCAAATTAAATTCCCTTATGTATGTCAGGTAAACGTCCTTCTCAGGATGTGGATAAGGGAACATATCCACATGTAAAAACCAGAAGGAAGTCATTGGTAGTTCTTGGTAATTGTGGCACAATACCATCGAAGTGTGCAACAATTATATTTTTAAATATCAAGGGAAAGGCTAAAATAACCAATATAGATTCTAATTTTCTTTACGGGCTTCGTCACCATATTAAACCATAAGATGGCCACAATCCACACAATATCCTTTTTACTAAGTACATAAAGATTAGAGTAAAACTTTATCTCTTACTAAGAATCACAATTTACTTTTTCTTATAACCACAATAATTTATATTATTCCCTATATTCATACCTTGAAAAGAAATAGCTGAAATGAATGCTACAATAACTTTTCTTTCACAAGCAATGTAATTAATTCTCAATAATTAAAAATCATTGGTATAATAATTCAACCAATATTATTCTTTATTGAAAAATACTCATCACCAAAATTATTATAGCAAGATCAACACCAATCCTTTAATTTTAAACCTTCATAAAAATTAGTTTTATGTATTTATACTAATTATGTAACATTCTCCAGAAAATATTTATCATCCACAGTTCTAATAAATTCCACCAACCATAATCATGTAACTTCAATCAAATAAATACGCTAAAAATCAATACCCTCAATTAAATAGATCCTAATTCCCTTCGACCCCAATCGCATCTAACTCTTTTATCAATTAAGACTAAGCAAGCCATTCTCAATATAACCCTGCTGTACGTACAACATAATATACAATCTATGCAATTTTTCAAGCATGTATTCCCAACAGTCAACATATATTAATTACACTAGCAATGCTTTTATTATTTACTTCAACCTATTAAGCACATATCACTTATCCTTTATCTAAATGTTATTCCCATAGGAAGAACAATTTATTTTTAAGGCTAAGGACCAGTTTCCATTAGAAAGAGTACAGACTGGTTGATTTCAGGCCACTGCAGGCAATTCCTTCTAATTTCTTCGTGTTTCAAAGCTTTTAAACTAACGTTAAAATATCATTATTTATAGATATCACCGGTGGTATCTTTCATCACCATTGTTATTTATCTATTATTTATTCTTTATTATTTTCATTCCACTATTTAATGAATTCTGTGACTGTCTTTGTGGCAACAGTGCGTCCACACCAGGCTCGCACCAAGACCGTCTCCTATTTAGTGTCTCTCCTTTGCTTTGGTGGTGAGACTGCTCTTGGCGGAGTCCCAACGATAGGAGTTATGGCTCTTAATAATTCAATTATCTTATGCTTTACGCAATTGATTCCATAAGGCCACAAACTTAATGCTTCTGAATAATGTCCCAGAACATTTGTCCAACGACCCACTTTACCGTGGGCCGGACCGGCACTAAGACTCGGCTAGGGTAGGGTCTTATACCCACACCTAAAACCCGTAGTAGAGCTCAACATGTATTTAATAAAATCTTTAACATTCTATCAATAATTTATCGGATTTTCAGGCCTCAATAATGGTTAGGTTCACTCGAAAGTAATATTTTAGTCACAATAAGGGTGTGGAAACCCACAAATAATAATGTCTAATACTCTATTTGAATCATTTTACAACCCACGTTGATATAACATTGCGGAACCATCTATCTGTACAGTTTAACTCACTCATTATTTCCTCAATTAACAGTCTTCTATAATAATGTTTCAACTCCATAGGACTTCTTCTATTACCTGAAAAAAAAATAAGTAGGCAGGCGGTGGAGCGCCAAACTCAAATGAGTTATGGGTTAGATAAACCCATCTCTACCCCACTAGGGCAAATACACAGAGTGCTGAAAAAATATTATATCTATGATTTACCTGTGAACGATTTTTAGTATATGATCATGTGTTTATCAACAATTGGCAATACAACAGCAATCACAATTATTAATCCACCTTCATATAAATCACATACGTGGAAATTAGTCAGTGGAGTCAACCGGAAAACCCCCGATGAGCCGTCCTCCCACATGGCCCATCCTCTCACGTGTGCACCAGGGAGCCCGATCCCCCATTCTGGCCGACGCGGCTAATCCTCACTTGATCAGTCCCTCTCATCTGTTTTTTTTCCATTCTCTCTTTCTTTTTCTTTTTTTTTTTTTTTTTTTTTTTTTATACCAACAGGAGGCAAACCCCGGTCGTGCTCATCAAATCTAGATCATCAGGCGCTCACCAACAGGAGGCCAACCTGCGGGCTGCGATCAAATCTATGATTATCCGGTGCGCCCAATAAAGAAGTCAACCTGTGGTTACGGTGAACGGTAGTGCACACGGGGCGCCGATTTCCCATTTACCCGGCTAAGGTAATCAGGATCCATATAACGGTAAACGTGGTAATCATAATCGGGATCCATATAACGGTACGGTCTCACAACCCATGGTGACCCACTCATCCCAATTCCACACAAACAAAGCACAGCATAGTCACACCACAAAATAATCAAACAATTTTTAATATCAACAAATAGTGCATCAGCAGTATGATAATCAACAAATAATGTCATGATTAAATTTAGCCGTGAATGCATGAATGCAAGCGGATGATACTAGTTATCTAAACACTACTCAACAGTTCTTTATTGTCCTTTAAAAGGACTGCTTTTTTTAGCCCACATGCTTCCAGCTTTTGTCCTCGCATTTTTGAATTTTTATATCCTCTAAAAATAAAACAAGAAAATTCTAGTAAAGAATTCTAATTCGGTAAAATTATATTTTCAACAATTCGTTTATTTAAGTTTTGGTTACCAGTATTTAAATTCACTTATTAAATTAAAACTATATATATATATATATATATATATAGTCTTTCTAATTTATATATTTATTCTAATTTAAATCAACTTTAAAATAAAGGTTAAGTAAATATTTTATAATAATACTAATAAAGAATACTAATATTAAATAATAATAAATAGTATTGAATAAGAAATATATGATTGATAATTATAATATTAAATAAAAACCCCTACAAAATAATTTAATTTAATTCGTACTATCTATTAGAGTTCCTAAAAATAATCTATTCCTACCTGATTTTGGCAGCAATCTCCCTTAAGAAGTTGGGACTAATCCTCCTGTTATAAATATCCAACAATTTATCAAATATCAATCCATACGGCCATCCGTCGGGCAATTAATCAACAAACATTTTCCCATCCTCCTTCAATCTCAAAACATCACCACACAATCCAAATTATCATTTCAATAACATTAATATTTTAAACTACCTTAATTAATCAATACTAAAATTATAAAACTGTTAACTAGCTACTCAAATTATTCAAATTAAATTAACGCAAATTACTTAACTAACACAAATAATAAAATTAATTTAAATTAATAAGCAATTACTAACATTACTTACTAAACTAATTGATACAGTAATAAAATTAATTTCATTAACTAAATATTTCTAAATTAATTAACTCAAATAATAAAATTAATTTAATTAACTAATATTACTAACATTAACTAAATCGACTAAAATTTAATTAATTAATCTAACTAAACTAAATCATTAACTAAATAAATTTAACTAAATAAATTCAAGACCCTGAACTTAACTAAATAATTACCTACAAACAAATTAATTTCATTCACTAACTAAATTATAACCTAATATATTGGTTGCCGGAATTCGTTAAACCCGGAAATGGGGCTGGTGGCCGGAGGTCGACTGGCGGTGGTGGAGAGAGGCCGGCGAGGGCCTGGGCGGCGCGGCAGTGGATCTGCTTGTTTCTCGCCGTCCACACAGAGATAGACAGCAGGGAAGAAGGAAGGAGAAGAAAGAAAAGAAAAGAAAAAAAAGAAAAGAAAAGAAGAAAGAAGAAAGGAAGAAAGGAGGAGGAAGGTGGTGTGCGGTGGTGGCTGGGAGGTGGCGCAGAAATGGTGGGTGAGAAATGAGGTGCAAGCGTGGAATATAAGAAAAAAAAAGAATTTTCCTAGAATGGTTTGGGTCGAACCAGTTCGGTTCGATTCCGATTTCGGGCCCAAATCATCGATTTTTAACTGGTTTTCAGCTTTTTCAATCGGTTTTTTCAATCCGGTTTCTCACAGTATTCGCACCTAAAATTTAAATTTAATTTCAGGCTGTTTGATTCATTAAATTTAATTGAAAAATCTTTGAAAAATAAAAATTCGGGTTGTTTCATTAATACAATTTAAAAATTTTTTAACTTAATAAACTTTTGTCCTTATTTTCTCTAATAATGCAATTAATAATATTATTTAATAATAAACTTAATTTTATTTAAAATTTCAAACGATTTTTAAAGGGTAATTGGATAAAATAAAATTAACCTTACATGAAGTATGTATTACCCAAATAATTAGACTTTATTTGAAAAAACTTTAAAAATAGTTTTATCAAACACTGAATTGCTTATTTTTAAAACTTACGAAGGTTAAGAAGTATATTTCAAGAAAGGTAATAGCAGTCCTCCAAAATCTTGACCCGTACATTCTAGAATTAAATCTTGATTAACAAAATAAATAATTAAATCAACTTAAGTTTCATCTTGCTAAATTTTTTTGAAGTTGTTTTGAATTGATGAAATTTGTGTAATTAATTTATAATTTCATTTTTGAGTTTTGTTTGGGAAAAAACTTGTTTCCTAATTAGTTTGGAACGAATGCAGAAATATGGGTTCCTGTCTCTATTTTAATTTTACACGTTGTATCGTTTTGGGTAATTTTTTTTTTTTTTTTTGGTCCTCTTTTTTCAGATGTTATGATTAAGAGGGTTTTTCCGTTTAGAGCTTGAGCTTTTGTTTTTCTATGTTAGGAATCAGCTCTGATACCAACTTTATTAGGATATCGACTCTGATACCAGTTGGTTGGGCTATCAGCTCTGATACCACTCGTTGGGCCCTTTCAAACCGAGTAAGAGAAATTAATGCAAAGCGGAATAATAAAAATTGTGACACACAGAATTTACGTTGGTTCACCCTCAACTGTTTAGGGCTACGGTCCACGGGACGAACTCCCGATCATTCCTTCCACTATTAACAAATAGTAGTACAAAAGAAGTAATACAAAAATAGTGGCACAGCAGTGTTTCCCCAAAACATCCAAAATAATCCTCACTATTTTTTCTCTCCCTAGTTTTTAGGAAGCCCTTCCTAAAACGCTAACGACTCTTCTTGGCTCATTTTCTCTTTCTGCGTGTGTTGTGCGTTCTGCCTCTTGCCTCTATTTATATGGAGGTTACGCGTAGGAATGCCCGTGTACAACTTTTCAAGTTGCACCGCCCATGTGCAGCAATTCAAAACCAAATCAACTGTTGACTGACTGCTGCTCCTATTTTTTTTCTTACTTTCACACATGTGGTCCCATTTAAGTGGGCCAACACCAAACAACAATTCTCCCCTGCACACTTAAGTGGGAACATTAGCCATATTCTCCATCAAATCCCTAGCAGCTAATCCGACAGTATTCAACACTTTTCCTTTGAAAAGAATCTTCGTCCAACAATGACTGATCATTTTCTCCTGTATGGATCTTCTCAGCTGTAACAGCTTCATCTCGCAAACAACATCCCTGATTAGTGATAGAATGGAAGGAGGAATTCTTTCCAAGGTTGAATTGAGCTTTGACTGTCACGACACGCTCCCACCTGCAGCTATAACTTATTAGATCTGCCCACCATCTTGTACCGCGCCCGCTACAACTTTGCGGACACGCCGCCCGTCTCCTTTTGTCGGGAAGACTTTCGAACACAAAGGGCCACTACTGCAGATCTTTTTCATTTCTTCCCTTTCTTCTCCATCCGTAGAAGGGCACTGTTTAGAACTCAGTTTAAAGTGATTAGTAGAGGACAACTAACCGCTTTTAAGCATTCTCCATTCTAAAACCGTTGAAGGTACTTTCTCAATGTACCTTAACCTGATGACAACCATATATTTCTGGGCTCTTCGATTCCTTGGTAAATCATCATGGCCAAGAATCTGCTTTGCTGGTCCCAAGTCTTTCATAGCAAAAAGAGCTTACTAGCTGTTTCTTCAAGCTAAGAATTTCTCGACCAAAACAGTGCACCATAATCAACCACATAGAGCAAAAAACAATGTAGTCATCAATCAAGAGAATAAAAACACAGTGATCTGAAGGTAGTCTTTCTGTAGCCATGCTCCCGCATAATAGACTCAAATTTCTTGTACCACTGTCTCAGTGCAATGCTTCAAGCCGTACAGCTCTTTTCAGTTTGCAAACACAATCCTCTATTTTCTTTAACGAAATCCTCTGGCAAGCTCCATGTATATTTTTCTTCCAAATTCCATTTAGGAAAGGTAGTCCTTTTCCATCCATTTGCTCGATTTCCAGTTCAAAAAATGGTGCATTCCGACGCACTGTCCGAATGGATGTCAATTTTCACAACCAGTCTAAGCTTTGAATTGTTGGTTGGGAGCTGTGTTTCTTCCTGCTTGATTACTGAACACCCACGTTGTTTTTCTTTCAAAAGCCTTCTGGCCTTTAGGCAACTTCCAACCAGCTCAAATGTTTCATCCTCATGCAAGGGAACTTCATTTCATCTTGCATGGCTTCAAATCCAGTTTCCTCTTGTGTTCATTTTTATAGCTTTCTTCAAGCTTTTCAGGTTCTCCCCCGTCAGTCGTCAGTACAATACTCATTGACTGGATATCTAGTAGATGGTTGTCAGACTGTACTAGATTTTCTTATGTTTGAGAAAACCTTCTGGAGCTGGTGGCTGAACTGAACACCAATCTCATCTGGATATTTTCATTAGGAACTTCTGGATTTTTCTAACTCCGGCACTTGTTCTTGTTAGAACGTTTTTCTCATCTCCAATTTGTTTGCGTTCTAATTGGACGGAACTTCTCTGTATGTCTGTTGAATCTTCATCAGATCTATTTGGCACTCTCTTCAATATCTTCAATAGTCTGATTTCTTTAACAATACAGCATCACGGATTTCTTATAATCGTACTTCTGGATTGGGTCATAAAACCTATAGCTACAATTGGTTTTTGACCATAGCCAATGAATACACACTGTCGAGTCTTGACATCAAACGAAGGCTTTGCAACCAAACACCCGCAAAATGATCATAGGAAACATCCTTTCCTAAACCACACTCACTTTGGAGTATCATACTGTAGAGGGAAACAGAGGTGAATGGCGAACTAGGTTGCGTACTGTGAGTAATGCTTCACCCCAAATTTTAGACAAAACTTTGGCATGTGAGAGTAAACATCTCTGACTCTCTCCAATCAAAGTTCTGTTTCATCCTCTCAATATTGTTTCAGTTGCGGCGTTTGGAAGGTGTCGTTTGATGTGAATGCCATGCTCTTTGCAAGAAAGCATCAAATGGCCCGTGTATTCTCCACAATTATCTGTCCTGATAACACTTCAGCTTCTTGCCCTGTTGTCTTCTGAACCAGGTTTTGAAGACTTCATGTGTATACCAGGTCCTTCCTAGAATGGTCATCGTAAATATCACAAATAATATCGATTTCTACCATATGACAACGTCATGGTCCACACAAATTTCTGAATGAATCAAGATCTTAATAGATTCTTCATTCTAGAAGGAGGGATAATCTTGAAAGCTACTCTGTTTAGCTTTCATGCCATACAATCAAGACACTTATCTAGGTGAACTTCATTCCAATCCAGGTAGTCATTTCTTTCTTGCCAAGAGTTTTTCTTAACTCATGTGGCATAGTCGTTTTTAATGCCATAAGTCAATTGTAAACTGTCATTCTCCGCTACACTCAATGTCTTGGGAGAAGTTTCGCAAAATGCATCACGTACAACTTTCCCGGTCTTTAGCTTACCCACAAATGAACCTTTTTGTGAGCTTCAACTGACCATATTCTGTTAAGGTGCTAAACCACCAAAGAAACACTTCATCATCAAATTGCCAACTGAGATTTGGACGCATGCTTAAAGCCCATTCCTTCATAGTCTTGTTCTTTCCGGTTTAGTTTCAACTAACACAGGCAATGCATTTTAATTACCATAAGGAGATTCTCACAATTTTATTTCTCCATATATGTAATACGCGCCATTTAGACTGATTTATTTTGCTTGTCCATTTTGACTTGTGTAGAATATCATCATCAAACATAAACCGTATACATGAACAGTAGCATAGTGAATAGTGACCATGAATAGTAACAGTCTACTCGAATAGTAACTGTATGCATGAATAGTAACTGTACACGTGAAATAGTACTGTGTGTGAATAGTGCTGTTCTTACTTCAAACGGACTCAGCAACAGTAACCCGCCAAATAGTAACTGTTCACCATCAACTCTGAGTTACTATTTTACTATTCATCACTAAGTACACTTCTGCAACGTCTTTCCGAGCGGACAGAAGCACCAAATGGACTCCGCCGTAAATTTTCTCTTCATCAATGGATATAATTTATTTTCAAAAATATATCCACGGATCCGGTACCGCTATCTGACCAGTTTGGAGCCTGTCCGAAACCTTTTCGGCTTCTGATACCATTTGTTAGGAATCAGCTCCTGATACCACTTATTAGGATATCGACTTGATACCAGTTGTTGGGCATCAAGCTCTGATACCACTCGTTGGGCCCTTTCAACGAGTAAGAGAAAATTAATGCAAAGCGGAATAATAAATGTGACAACAGAAATTTAGTGGTTTCACCCTCAACTGTTTTAGGCTACGTCCACGGGACGACTCGAATCAATTCTTTCCACTAATTAAACAAATAAGTAGGTACAAAAAGAGTAATGACAAAAATAGTGGCAGCATCAAAGTGTTTCCCAAAAACCTCCAAAATAATCCTCACTATTTTTCTTCTCCCTCGTTTTAAGAAGCCCTTCTAAAACGCTAACACTCTCTTGCTACATTTTCTCTTTCCTGCGTGTGTTGTGCGTTCTGCCTCCTGCCTCTAATTTTATAGGCAGGGTTAACCGCGTAGGAATGCCGTGTACACACTCTTTCAAGTTGCCACCGCCATGTGCAGCAATTCAAACCATCACTGTTGAACTAGCTGCTCCTATTTTTTTTTTCTTATTTCCACATGTGGGTCCCATTTAAGTGGGGACACCACACAACTTCTAAATACCTGAAATCGCTTTTGGAAATATTGATTGTGGATATTGCAAAACTTTTCAATTAGGTTATTTTTGGTTGTTTAGCAAGAAACCCACTCAACTAAAAATTGAAACTAGTAGGTGAGCTTTCAGAATAATTTACAAATTTCAATTAAGGGTTGGGTGTCATTAGAAACACTTACATTTTTTAAGTAAGTATGAGTATTTTATCTTTATGAACTGGGAGAAATTTTTATAGGTGCATTGCTTTCTTTTATATACCTAACGTTGTGCAAGTAATATTTGAATTTACCTAATGGGTTGGAAACCTATAAAATATAATAAAAGATAATAATCTACAAATTCCTTTTTTTTTTTTTTAAATTTGAACATTAAGGGAGGGCGGATAACAACCTTAAAATCAATTACAGATAGTATATGCACTTATCATTAGACTAGACAAAATGACAAATTGACAGCACAAAATATTTTTTTTTTCCAACTTTATAGAAGGAAAATTTTCTTTTAGCCATGTGAATGGCTTTTTTTTTTTTTTTTTCTTTTCTCTATTGGGTGCATAAAGATAAGAAGGCAAAAAACTAACTAGATGTAAAGCAATACAAACTACAATTAATGAGAAATGGAAAGCAGATCCAAGAGGAGGCTGATCCAAATTTAATTCACATTTTGTTAATTTTAACAAATATCCTAAATAAAAATTCGTAAATTTTAATTCTTATTAATATAATATGCAGTAGATTAAAATATTAATTATCAGGAATATAGTTGCCTTTCATTTAATTCAAAACCCGTCTCTATGTGTTGTCACATTCTTTTTTTATGATTAAGGTTATTATCAAATTTAAGTTTAAATGTCTTAATAACTTTCTTTGCAAATTCAGTTCAAAACTCATTTCTATATTTAATTTATACATTTAAAATAACTAATTGAATCTTAATTAAACAAGAAATAAAAAAAAACTCACTTTATTAATTGTACCTAAGCACTGTTCTATAAATATTTGTCACATTTTTAAATTTTAACGTTCTTTAGAAACTATTAAATTTGTCTAAATACATAAGTTAATTAATAAATTCACTATTAATTACCTTAATTTAATTCTAATTCTCTAAAAAGAACTATTAAATTGGGAAGTGATAAATTATTGGTTATAAATAAAGGAATATTGAAAAAAAATATTTATTACTCCCTTGAACTTTACAAATGTAATAAATATTTTGAAAAATAAATTATTTTTAAATGCGCAGCAAGTATTTTGGAACCGGAGGATTAGGCATGCTTTCATTATGGAAAGTTTTTATTAATTTTGAGAAAGTTTTAAAAGGCTTTCTTTCTTTTTTATTGAGATAAATGAAAGATAAAGTCAACTGATTAATTAAGTGAGGTATTGTCCTAATCATTGAAAGGATGAATTCCATATATTAATAATAATTAAAAATAACTAATATAATATTTGATTTTCATAGTCACTCATTTGTAAATGCTGAGCAGGTGTCCATCTCACTCTAAAAGAAATATAGAGACTTCCTTATAAATAAAAATTTTTTGGTTATTTAAAATCTTCATTCCATTAGTATATTTAATTTTTATATGGAAAATATTAGAAAATTGCCATTGGTATTTTAGCTACTTTTTCCCTTTTATAAGGAAGATTTTTTCACACAAATAAGGATACAATAAATTAGAAATATATCAAATAATTAAAAAAATTTATTGTAATTTCAATAAAAGAAAGTAGCATATAGATTCCTAACCCAAAAAAAGTAAATTTTTTATTTGTATATGACTAAGAGTTATTAATTTTTAAGTTATTATATTATAATATAATTTTCATTTTTGTCCGCCTAAATTTTGTAAAATACGAATATATAATTTGTCTAAAATCAAACTTTTGTAACATTTTTGCCCTTCGCACTAAACAATCAAAAGTTCAAATTTTTTTGAAAATAAAGTAAAAAAATAATTTTTTAAATTTTTAGCTTGTTTGTTTTCCAATTAATAAAACACCTAAAAAAATCTTCACGTATTAAGAATACTTTTTATTTTATTTTTTGGGTAAAAAAATTTTGAGTTTTTTATTATTTGACCGGGAAACTGGGGAAGATAAATTAATATATTTGAGCAAAATGAGCCATTATTTCTGTAATAGAATCAGCAATTCCATTTGGAAATTTTAACTCTAAAACTTAATTAATGATGATTTTGTTTTATTTAAACGGAATCTTATTTGATGATCACAAAATAAATGTTGCATTTTCAGAAAATGAAAGGAAGGAGTTGGGGGACCTGGGGGAGATGTAGGACTCTATTTGTAATAAACTTGGGGCTAAAACACACAGGGATAATGACTCTAATGAACGACAAGACAAACCAGCATACCCAGCAATTATGCGCCATACCAACTCCAAGTGAAAATAACTTGCGTGCGCCTTTGCTTTCCCCTAGACAAGTTCTTCTCCTCAAGAGAAACTCATTTGTCAGTTTCCATCATCACCACAAACAACTGTAATGTGTCCATTTCTAATTAGGGAACAATTGACCGACTCCATATCCCAAAAATCCAAGACGCGCCTTGTGTTTTTCTTCTCTAAGACGTTCTTGGGAAGAGAATAATTAATAACAATGGGCTTAAAAACTTTTTAAAAGCACTGTTCTTTAGTGCCTAAAACAGTCGGTTTAAAAGGCAAAGAACCAGTCAGCCCATCCCCCAGTCACCAACGTATACAACCTCTCTCTCTCTCTCCTCTCTACTTATTCTTTTTTTTCTTGGTCATAAGAGCCTAACAAGAAAACAAAAGAAACACTCTGCTAAGTGACAATCGAAAGTACATTTACAATAGTACCAAAGAAATGCGTTTCTTTTCTCTCACATTATGGCAACTCTCCCTCAGATCACCATTCTGTTGAATTCTCTTTTCTCTTTCCCTCTTGCAAACCACCTTACTTCGAAACAGGTTAAACGAATACCTCTTTCCTTCTTTTCTTTTTTTCTTTATCGTTTTTTATTAGTCTTGTCAAAGTTCGGATTTTTTTATTTGTTCTTGATGATGTTAAATGAATAAATGGGTTTTGCTTACTTAGCATAATTTGTTTTACGTTTCTTGAAATTGCTTATTGTTTGAGACTTTGATTAATGATCAGAGTTACCATAATGACAAATTTGGTTAAAGCTTGCTTCTTGAAATTTTCTTTTTGAGTGAAAGTTTTTGTTTCTTTATTAAAGTTGAAAGACTATTGTTTTCTTGATTTCTGTTTTTGACGGAAAATTTTGGTTTCTTGATTTTGAATAAATGAGGAAACGGGGTATGGCGGATTTGGTCTATGATCTCTTTTGGGTGTTTAGATTACGTGTTTTCTTGAAAGCTAAAGCTTTTGTCTTGCTGCCATGAATGCTTTAGTATATTGGTTGTTGATGATGCAAGACTTTTCAATAGAGATTATTTTCGATTGTGGCCATTTAGTATGAATACAACTAGGAAAACACAGTTTGGAAATGTAAACTAAACCATGTTCTGTTGCCTTTCCTAATAGGAAAAACAAAATAAACAGTAATGTAATTAGTCTTCAATTTGCTTTTAGGATTTGCTAGTCATGTATGGCAACATACTCAATTGCTTTAAATATTTTTGCCAAAAAAAAAAAAAAAAAAAAAAAAAAATAAAAAAAAAGAAAAAAAAAGAAAGAAAGTTGCTTACCGTTCTTGTTGAAGGGCTTGTTGTTTGTCTTTTTTTTTTTAAATTTTTTTTTTTTTTATAATCGCCTGAGTGAGTTCTCTTCATAATTAGTTATTCCAAAATTAGTGCAAAGATGAAAGATTAAATGAAATATTGTCCTCTTTCCTAGTCTGTCCTTTTAAACGGTCATGACATTTAATTGTTTGAGTTTTAGTCCATTTCTCCACTGAGAAAGTATCAATAAGTATTTTTATCTCTTATTACTTAGTTTTATTTTATTTTCTGATCCAAGTGTTCTGGGTTTGTCCGGCTTTTTCATGAAGGGCCTATGATGCCGCTTTGACCCCAAATGGAAATATTACAACATGGATATTATTAGCTGGACGCCTGATGGATTATGTTGTAAGTATTGATTAATTTATATGTATCTATTATTGATATTACCTTATATTTTGCACAAGGAACAAAGGTCTGATATCAGACAATTTCTTTTAATTTTTTTTCCCGGTCTTTTTTTTTTTTTTTTTTTTTTTTTTTGTGAGCTATAGCATGTTATTATTTGGTGTTTTGGTAAACAACTTATATTTCATATCTTGCCATATGTTTTTTTTTTTTTTTTTTTTTTTTTTTGTGAGCTATAGCATGTTTATATTTGTGTTTGGTACAACTTATATTTCATATCTTGCCATATGTAATTAGCTATAATGTTGGGCTGCATCATAGCTAGCTTAAGAGGACTGGTAAACCAGATTCTGAATATTTTTTCCAAACTGTTTCTGTGAAGTTCTTCAAGCATTTAGTTAATGCCTTTATTAATTTGAAGTCTTATGTTCCTGGTTGAACTTTAATGCCTTTATTTCACTAAAGTTGGAAGTACAAAAAATTATCATTTTAAGTTACACTCGTTTGATGATGTTTTATTCTGTAATTTTGTTCACTGCTGTCAAAATCAATTAATATCTCTATTGAATGGACAGGCTGTTGTTACAATGTACAATTTCCAGCAATATCGCCACATTGAAGCACCAGGGTGGACATTAGGGTGGACATGGGCAAAAAAGGAGGTAATATGGAGCATGGTGGGAGGTCAAGCAACAGAGCAAGGAGACTGTTCAAAATTCAAAGGAAATATTCCACATTGCTGTAAGAAAAGTCCAGCAGTTGTTGATTTGTTGCCTGGAACTCCTTACAACCAGCAAATTGCAAATTGCTGCAAAGGGGGAGTAATCAGCTCGTGGGCACAAGACCCGTCCAAAGCGGTAAGCGCATTCCAGCTTAGTATTGGTGCTGCAGGAACCACCAATAAGACAGTCAGATTGCCTAGAAACTTCACACTGAAGGCACCAGGACCTGGTTACACGTGTGGGCCAGCAAAAATTGTTAGACCTAGCAAATTTCTTACTCCTGATAAAAGGAGAGTAACTCAAGCTTTGAGTAAGTTGACTAATGCAGTCCTTTTTCAAATAGTCAAGATTGATTCTAAGTCACAGCTTCATTTTGTGCATTTCTGTAAAATCGAATACATTTCATATTATTACTTGAGGTGCTTAAATTCATTTCTTGATTTGTTGTTATTTAGATTAAAAAAAAAAAACATATTGTAGAATTTGCAGTCTCAAAGAAACAGTAGTTTTGTACTTATTTTCAGAAACAAGTTCTTTCCTATTAATCAGTTAAAAATGTGTCCATGGAGATGTGTAAGTGACATCTGATCAATTTATTGCAGTGACATGGAATGTTACATGTACATATTCACAATTCCTTGCTCAAAGGACTCCTAGTTGTTGTGTTTCACTCTCATCTTTCTATAACGACACAATAGTGCCCTGCCCAACATGTTCTTGTGCCTGCCGAAGCAACAATTTTCTGCCAGGTGGTTGTATAGAGTAAGTGAATTCAACCAAAAAAACAAAAAAAAATCTTCCTTCCTTCTAGTTTTAGAACGTATAGGTTCCTTTTTAATACTGCATTTATATTTATTTTTTTAATTTATGTCAATTCTTTATTTTTACTTACAATTCTTTTATTGGTTTGCTTTTTTGCAGTCCGGATGCATCACATTTGGTTTCAGCAGTTTCCAGTTTAGGGACAAACAGACTTGCACCTGTTATCCGATGCACGGATCATATGTGTCCAGTCAGAATTCATTGGCATGTCAAACTTAACTATAAAGCGTACTGGAGGGTTAAGATCACAATTACAAATTTTAATTACAATATGAACTATTCACAATGGAACCTGGTTGTTCAACATCCCAACTTCAACAATCTGACACATATATTCAGCTTTAACTATAAGTCATTGAATCCTTATGCAGATATAAGTAAGTTATAGCTTTTCTTTAAGTTGCTCTTATTTGCTTTTCTGTTATTTATGGTTTAAACAGATTTAGCATATTTAAGTCCTTCTATCCATTACATTTCATTCGACAGTAACGGGATATGCATTTTTTTTCCCATTGAAATGCACGTATTAATTATGCTTTATAGAAGATATGAACTCTTGCCATATTGTGCTTTTGCAACAGATGATACAGCCATGTTATATGGAATTCAGTTCTACAACGATTTGCTCATGCAAGCTGGCCCTGCTGGTAATGTGCAGTCAGAACTTCTTTTCCAAAAGGATAAAGCAACTTTTACCTTTGAGAAGGGTTGGGCTTTTCCTAGAAAGGTCTATTTCAATGGTGATAACTGTGTGATGCCACCTCCTGACGCCTATCCGTGGTTGCCAAATGGTAGTTCTCGCCAGCTTACTTCACCAATTATACTAATAATGACCTTGTTTTCTGCATTGGCTTTCTTATACAGATTTGTATAAGCTAGCAAACATTTGCTGCAAAATACTATAGAGTTCAAATTTTGTTCGATCTCGACCCTGGTATTAATTGGAAGCTGACTGGAAAGTTGATTTGTTAATGCCATGCACTCCAGCATTTGACTGCAGTTTCTGTTTAATGCGTTTGTGGGTTTTTAGCTATTATTTTGTTACTTTGTAGCTGTTATCTCCTTTGTAGAGTTCTCCAACAATACAATTACAATGTAACAAAGTTTGGGTAAATGAATGCTTTCTGTATAGAGAAGTTTGAGCTAATTTTTTGCTTCTTGATTTTGTTATTTTTCTTCTTTCTATTTTTTTTCACATTTGAATCATTTTATATATTGAATATATACATACACACACACTTGGCGAAATGAAAAAGAATGCCAATTCTGCAGTGGAACTGTGAGTAAAATTACTAGAGAATGATAAACAAGAAAAACAACGTAGAAATTAATGTCAAGAAGGAGATAAGGGATCCATCTGCAGAATTCGGCAGAAAAGGGTATGCATCTGGTGGGGGTAGCATGCATTCATCGCCATTGAAGTAGACTTTACGCGGAAATGCCCATCCTTGCTTGAAGGTGAAGGTGTTCAAGTCCTTTTGAAGAAGCACTTCTGACTGGACATTTCCTAAAGGCCCTGCTTCCATTAACACATCATTGTAATATTTCATTCCATAGAACATCCCTGTGTCATCTGCATAATCAACATAACAGGTAATGTCAAGCCCTTTTGGCTAACAGTTCGGATTTGGGAACTCTAGTTTAGTATTTGGAGATATATTTCAAAATCCGACTATTATCGGTTAAAATTATAAATAAAATACTGAAAGCTGAAATTTCAGATTTCAACTTCAAGTATTTAATCCTCCAATCTAGGGGTGACTATTAGTTCAATTCAAACCAGAACCAAAACTGCTATTCCAAGTTCTGGTTCTGACTATTTTGGTTGGCTTCTCCCAGAATCCAGTAGCTTTATGGCCGGTTCATCGGCAAGTTCCTATCAGCCCCAGCTTGTCTCCACTCAAATTTTTTTTTATTATTATTACTTTTTCCAATTATGACTTAGTTTTCTTGGTTCTAGTTCCATGGATAACCAGTTCTCTGTGGTTCTTACATGAACCAATTCCAAACCGGAACCATAGGCACCCTATTTCAATCTTTAGCCTCCAATAATTATTCATAATTGCTAAGCCAAATAGACAAACTTATCCATAATAACAACAGGAGAATTTCTTGACACTCACTTATCGACTTATAAGGTATGAGAGGCTGGTAATTGAAGCTGAAAACTTGTGTTACATTGTTGAGATTTGGATGCTGGATAACAAGAGACCAGAGAGTGTAGTTCATTCTGTAGTTGAAGTTTACTATGGAAATCTTTACACGCCAGTACTCCTTATAATTAACCTTCACATGCCAGTGAACTCGAACCGGGCACATATGGTGTGTGCATTGCAGAAGAGAAGTTGTTTCGTTATTTGTATTGTTTGCTCCAACCACTTTGAGAATCTTCGAATCACGACTGCATCAATATTAATTTGGTATATCATTTAAATGTGCTTAATTGCAGAAATCACTATGTATCATAGATATTGAAAAATGGTGGCTTACTTGACACAAGTGTTATTGTTTTGGCAACCACAGGCACAAGTGGGGCAGGGGGTGATTTCCTGATTGTAGAAAGATGAGAAAGAGACGCAACAATTTGGGTTTTTCCTAGCCAGGAACTGTGAGTAAGTGCAGGTCACATTCCAAGTTACTGCATACAATAAAAGAATAGGAGAATCAAGATTGATATTCTTCAAGAAAAAGAAATAAAGGATGGTAATTTGAAACTAAGAGTAAATTGAAGTTACTGAGAGCCTGAGTTCTTCTGCGTCCATCAGGGGTGAGAAACTTGGAGGAAGGAACGAGTTTTGCAGGGCTACATGTGTATCCAGGGCCTGGACCCAGCATGGTGAAGTTCTTGGGCATTTTGACAGTCTTATTTGAAGTACCAGATAAACCAACAGTAATTTGGAACTGAGAGATAGAAGCTTTGGGATCTTGGCCCCAGGCTGATACAACTCCACCTTTACAGCAATTAGCAAATTGTTGATTGAAAGGAGCGCCAGGTAACAAGTCTACAACTACAGGATTTCTCTTGCAGCAATGAGGAATAATAGCTTTGAACTTGGAGCAGTCTCCTTGTTCTGCGGCTTGAGCACCAACCATGGACCATATTATTTCTTTCTTTGCCCATGTCCAGCCTATTTTCCATCCAGGGTCCATTATGTGCCTGAATGTTTGGAAATTGAATAGTGTCACTGTAGCCTGCAAAATCATCATCATCCATACAATTTAATCAAGGAAATTGTGACCAAATGTGACCAATATTATCGAAATTATTACTTACCGTGTAGCCATCTATAGTCCAAGCCACGATATCCCATTTGATAGTTACATTACCCATTGGATCCAAAGGATCATAAGCAGCTGTAATGGGAACCAATAACAAGAAATTGAATAAACAAGAATAAATTTAAATAAAAAAGAAAACTTAGCTACAGGAATAATTAGAATTTCACCTGCACAAGAAAAAAGAGCCAGAAAGAACAAACTTGATATTATAAATCTCATCTTAATTAATCCTACAGTGTTCTTGTTTTTGTTGATTAATGGTTCAAGAACTTGCAGAGATCAGTCTTAAAACTTCTTATAGTGTCAGGAGCTAGATTAAGTACTGGTTGTTAAATATTTTACATGTTTTAAAGATTTATTAATTTATACAAGCTTCGATTTTCTATCTTTCACTTTCCATATCGTAAAGCAACGGTTAGGTAAGAAGTGGCGGGAGAAACTTGGAGAGTTTCTGTTGAGCCTAACTGCCCAACGGTCCTGGCTCTTGGCGAATGTGACAGGCGATGCTGTTGTCACACCATGTCCTATTAATTATTAAACAAATAAAGAATTTTCGGAAAATCCTACTTATAAAATAAAATGACTAAATTACCCTTGAATTTATTTTTTTATTTTTTTTGTAAAATTTTTGACATGTGAAATTAATGAAGAGTTAATCCATTATTCAAATAATTTCTTTTAAATAATTACGAAAATTTATTTTAAGGCCATGGTTAACCATCAGAATTTATATTGGCCTTGTCTTGATAGCTAGAGAGTTACCTAAGCTGCAAACATAGGAGGAGGATTGATTTTACAGGCCATGATTAGAGGAAAATGCAAAATCCCCATCTTATGTGATTGATTACATATCAATTCTCATGCTAGATCTCTATGTGCCCCATCAGAAGTGCGAAGGAATTGGGTTAAAACCAGAATATTTTGATTTTTAAAATTAAATAATAATAATAATAATTTTTAATTTTTAAAAATTTTTAAGTATATAAAATTATATAATTTTAATACGAAAAAATAAGATAGATTTAATACGAAAAAATAAGTTTACAGTATTAATTCATAAAAATAAAAGAATTGATAAAAGGTCAAAATTGAAGGTTTATTTTTATTCTTAGCCCAATCAATGATCATTTATAGAATGTATGATTATATCATCCGATTCCAATTCTCCACTTCTAAAACTTTGCACACGAGGCTTGAAGAATTCACATCCAGAAAACTTGCAGGTAAAAATGTAGTTTGTCAACTTCTTACTAAAAGAATTTTTCTTTAAACATTTAAAGTTGGCTTTAACTTATTAATCCTAAACTTGTCAATTTCTAGAATATATTAATTTCTAATCCACAATCCAAAACAAGTTTATCACAAAATTTTTGTATTAAGTAATGAATATAAAAATCCTCAAAAGAAGGATAAAAGAATATTCAGAGTTCATCCAAAAAGCTTTAACTTGTCAGCAAGATAACCATAGAATATGTCAAACTTAACAATTTTATTTTATTTTATTTTTCTTTTCTAACAAAACAAGAGGCTAATGCCCCCAGTTTTTTCTGTGAAGTCAATTGGTTAACTCAGCCCACTGAAATTTGCAGCCCAGCAAAGACTATACCTGGCTGGCCAAGTTATTCTCCTGACCTGTATATATATTTGCAAAGGTTACATTTCTACATGTATATATCAAAATATTACCTTACAAAGCCATAATCAGTTTGCAATATCCTTTTAAGTGGGAGACAAGAAACAAATTCAAGCATCATCAATTACTTTCATTTTGGCAAACCACAACTACTTTCTAATGGGGCGGTGGATGAAGCCAGAGGTAAGCACTAAGCAAGCCACACATTATATCCATATATAGAAAATTATACAAATTACTTTTATTATATCAGTTATCGATCATATTTAAGCTATATTTGGTATGCCTTAACGGCTCATCAAATGTAGCTTACATGGCTTCTGATTCTGAAACTTTCTATTTTTAGTTAACAATTTGCTTCTTTTACTTTTAAATCCTGATTACTAGAGTACGCAATCTTATTATCGGCAAAAATGTATTACGTGATACATATTGGCTCCGTTCTTGCATGCACAGGTCTACCCACTATTGGCTGCGATGACTTTTGTAACAAGTATGTGTGTTTTCCAGCTTACAAGGAATGTGTTCTTGAACCCAGATGTCAGGTATATTCTTTGAGCTTCTTAATTAGCTAAACAACTAATTAATTACGTTTGATTTGTTTTTAATTTTCTAAGCCGATTAATATTGTTAATTTGATTAAAACAGGATTAACAAAGCTCACCGCCGGATGGCAGTGCTGGAAAATGAAGACGAAGGAGAGAAATATGCTGAGCATGGCCTCAGGAAATTTCTTCGCACACGTCCACCTGAAGTCATGCCTGCCATTAACCATTTCTTCTCTCAAGATGAATAAAATAAATTATTTGGTTAAAAATATTAAAATCCTCAATGTTCTACTGAGATTGCCTTGTAATTAGTCTTACGTGAATATATTGCGTTTCAATTAATAAGAATAAATCATGGGATTTGTTGTGTAATTCAAAACGACAATCAAAATGGCTTGTTCACATGCATAATCAAAGCTTTTCTTTCTTCTTTACTCGATAATTTATTATAATTTAAATAAATTTAATAGTTTTATTATAAGTTAGACAAATTTAATATAGTCAAAATATAAAAAACAATGTTTTGTGTCTCTTAAAACATTATGGCCTAAAAAATTTGTAGGCACTGTACATCAGTAAGAGAAAAACTTGAATCACATGATAATACATAAATTACTATTTAAGAAATCATAATATTAATCAATGTTTATATAATTATCTTATTGCTTAAAACAATCATTATTAAAATATTTATAAATGAGATTCGATTTTAAATTAACAAAATTAATTGAATTTCGCTAAAAAATTATATAATTGATATACTTTTTTTTGAAAGAAAAATACCTCATTCAATTGATATACTTAAACTTTAAAAAAATATAAAATTGATATAGCTAGACTTAATGAAAAAATAATTAATTATTTTATAGTATCATGGCCAGTCTCAACAATATAAATTATAATTAAATTAACTCATCTATATACTATACTAAAATAAATGGGCTGATTTAAGTAACGTTCGTTAAAAAAAAATAAACATGACTGAAATTAAATTTCAATAATAAATTAAAACTATATATATATATATATATTCTTATTCTCCATATAAAACATTAAAACGCACAGAGCGAAAAATATATATCTGGACATGAGACCCACAAAATATCATATGGAGATTATTTTTTATCATTTTACCATATGTTTTTCTACTGACATTTATGTCCATAAATGCTATCATTTTTTTCGGACAAAAGCCAAAAAGATCAATGTAGACTTGGATAGGATATGTAAGTAGCAAACAAGGATAAAATGGGTAATATTAAAAAGTGGCTAAACATATATTTTTGCTCTCGAACTATAACAAATTTGCCAATTGCACCCTAATATTAGTTACCTTTTATTTTGCGATTGTTAAAAATTCTGTTGAAATAGGAAATAAAAATATCCTTATGAAAATTTTAAGCAGTCTTTTGAAAAGGAAACTAATATTGGTGTAAATAAAGAAATTAATAATTAATAATATATAAGATGCAATGCACATGTTATATATGTAAACAAAATTTACCAAATCCACCCTAAAATTGGTTATTTTGTTTTGTTCCTATAACACACCACTTTATAAAAGTATGGAAAGTATGTTACAATATTTTTGTTCGCACAACGTGTTTTACAATATAAAAGCGGCTTCTTTAACAATACAAAGACAAGCCGCCAAAACTCTAAACTGAAAAGCTATAAAATACGCTTTTAACACACTTTCCTATGGATATGAACCTTAAACTTCTTTCTTTCCTAATGTTCTTTATTTCATTTTGGTTGGTCAAATCAAATCAAACATTTCCCACTTTGTTGCTTTTACCCGTTCCCAATTCACTATACTGTCTTACTTCCCCTGTTTCTCTGTTTTCTCTGTTTTTTCCGCCAAACAAAAAAGAACCGATAATTCCTATGCTAAATACACTCATTTCCTTCTTGTATCCATAACTTTTTTCCACTTTCTTTCAATTTCAAAACAAAAGAACTATCTTTTACATTTTCTCTAAATGGGTTATTCTCAAATTTTGATTTTGATCACATCTTCCTTACTTGTTGGAGTTGCTGTAACCTGCTCAAATGGAGATTGCAGGGTTTGTGTCTATTTAATTAAGTGTCAATCAAGAAACATTCTTATTCTTTTTTTTTTTTTTTTTAAGAATTGAAGATTAAGTTCTAATAGTTGAATTTTGTTTTATTATTTATTGTTACTATTAGCTATTAGATGAATGCTCTTCAGACCAAGATTGTGAAGGTGGACTTTATTGTTTTTCTTGTCCACAAGGATTTTCTGGTTCGAGATGTGTAAGATCAACCATCACCGACCAATTCAAGCTTCTGGTACCCTTTCTTATCTCTCTCTGTTTTCTTATCCAATATTGAAGGAGTAGGCAAATCGGCACTTTTCAATTTCCTTTTCAAGGGGTCATAAGTCACTACCAAATGATTTTTCTCATATTTTACTCTATCTTTTTATTTGATTGTGTAAACTAATAACAGACTATTTATTTATTTATTTATTTTTTTGATCTGTTGATAATAGAATAATTCTCTCCCTTTCAACAAGTATGCATTTTTGACAACACACAATGCTTATGCAATTGACGGATATCCATCTCACACTGGAGTTCCTAGATTCACATTTACCAATCAAGAAGACAGTGTCGCTCAACAGCTAAATGTATGTTTTTTTTTACCCTTTTTCTAGTAATATCAGTATTGAATTGTATTTTATCCTTTTAATTTACAATTTACTTGATTTTTTAAAAAAATTCTAGAATGGAGCTCGAGCATTGATGCTCGATACGTATGATTTTCGTGGAGATGTATGGTTATGCCATTCATTTAAAGGACAATGTCATGACTATACTGCATTTGTAAGTATATTAAAATATGGTTTTAGAATGAAATTCCTTTCTTTTAACGTTTTGGCAAAAGAATGGAATTCTTGTATATATTGTTTTCTTCTTTTCCAACTAGGGTCCTGCTATTGACACACTGAAGGAAATTGAAGCTTTCCTATCAGCAAACCCATCAGAAATTGTGACAATAATATTAGAAGATTATGTTCAAGCACCTAATGGATTGACCAAAGTGTTCACTGATGCTGGGTTGATGAAATACTGGTTTCCTGTTACAAAAATGCCCAAAAATGGACAAGATTGGCCTCTGATTAGTGACATGGTCAAAAACAACCAAAGGCTTCTCGTTTTCGGTTCTATTAAATCCAAGGAAGAAACTGAAGGAATTGCTTACCAATGGAATTACATGGTTGAAAATCACTGTAAGTTATTCCCATTTTCATTGTTAACATTTCTTCACTGCAAGTTACGGAAAATATTGTCATTTTGCTTTGCAGATGGGGAAGATGGAATGAAAGCAGGAAGTTGTTCTAACAGAGGAGAATCATCTCCTCTTGATGACAGGAGTAAATCCTTGGTGCTAGTAAATTATTTTGGGTCTATTCCTTTGAAGGATCTCAGTTGTGCAGATAATTCAGGAGATCTCATAAATATGCTTCATACTTGTTATGGTGCTTCTGCAAATAGATGGGCTAATTTTGTTGCCGTTGATTATTACAAGGTACCATTCTTGCAATTTATCTTCATTAATTTTCAAGAAAGCTCAAGTCAAGTGAGATTTTATTGCTTATTAGGTTTAATTTCTTCTGCTAAGAATAATTAATAAATGCAGAGGAGTGAAGGAGGAGGATCATTCCAAGCAGTGGACACATTGAATGGGAAACTATTGTGCGGTTGTGATGACATCCATGCATGTGTGGTAATTAAGCAATTATTTTCCATTATTTTGGCTGTAATATTGTAAATAAATTATTGAACTTTCTTCTTCACCTTGTTTTTGCAGCCTGGATCAACTTCAAGAGCTTGCACCTCATAACAAGAGCGAAGCAAAGAATATATATTATGCGGATAAAGTTTAAATAATTAAGGAAAGAGCTAAATTCTAACAGGTCGTTGGAACCTTTGAACCTGTACTTTTTTTTTTTTTTTTTTTTGAAAAGCATTATTTGGCTGTAATATTGTAAATACAACTTATTTGAACTTTCTTATTCACCTTGTAAATTTTGCAGGCCTTGGATCAACTTCGAAAAGGAGCTTGCACCTCAATAACAAGAGCGAAGCAAAAAGAACCTATTATTATTATGCGATAAAGTTTAAATAATTAAGGAAAGAGCTAAATTTCTAACAGCGTCCGTTGGAACCTTTGAAACCTGTACCTTTTTTTTTTTTTTTGTCTGAAAATAAGAGAAGGGTGGAAAAATAAGATAAACACAGTTTTAAGTAGTGACCTCTTTGTTTAAATTCTCAGTCCGGAAAAATAACTATTCCAATTTGTTTGTAGAATTCTTAATAAGATTTAGAGATTTTGTTTCTTTTTACAATAAAATTTAACCTAGATTCCCTCATAGGAATCCAATAATTCTTCCAAACCTAAGTCAACCATAGAAAACGGGTTAAACAGTAAATGATACAATGTTTGCAAACTCATGTGAATAGAACATGAGAATATTTTTTTTTTTTTTTTTGTCTGAAAAGAGAAGGGGGAAAATGATAAACACAGTTTTAGTAGTGACTCTTGTAAATTTCAGTCGGAAAATAATATTCCAATTTGTAGAATTTTTAATAAGATTTTTGAGAGATTTGTTCTTTTTACAATAAAATTTAACCTTAGATTTATAGAATCCAATTTCTTCCAAGACCCTAGTCACCATGAAACTTAAACGAAGACTTCAATTTTGCACTGAATAGTAACAAGTATATAAAAGAGTTTGTAACAGGAAATTCATCTCCAGATATATCCTTTACTGTAACTATAAAAAATAAAAATGGCAGCAGATTATCGATCGGTGTCTTCTGATTATTCTTTTCACGTCTATGTAAAGTGAGAATTCTAGTATTCGAATCATCTCCGCTACAAAAATTATCAACGATTTAATAAATGTTATTCAAAGGAGAATGCTACCCTTATTGTTTGTTGGGCCACCAATTGATAACTGCCTTGCAATTAATATTAAATAATATGGTAATAAAATGGAAAATACATAAAATTTTGAAAATATATGAGATTACATATTAGGCCTTAAAAAATCATAATTAGCTTTAATAGGCATTTTTTTAAAACTAAAATAGGTAATCTTTCATAAGAAGAAACAATTAATCTGTAGCCATATCAGTCTTTGTTGTTTCACTTACAGTCACACGCTCACACTATGACTGTAACAGAGTTTCCATTTTTATTTATTTGTTTTTTGCTTTACTGTGTTGTCGTCCAACTCGAATGTACTCATTCATCAACAAGCCTTCCCCCAACATTTTACCTTTCGTTCTCATTTTCTCCTCTCTCCCTCTCTCACCCTCTCTCTGATTGGACACACAACCCATTTTCAAAATTTTCTGTCAAAAATTTTAGCATATTCAGAGCCTCTTTGTTTGGTGTCTCTGAAAATTCTTGTGAAGTGTTTCCTCTCGTTTTCTCTGCCAAACACCCATCTTCTGTCTGACAAAAATGGGTTTTTCTCAGAACTGGATTTTACTTACAGTTTCAGTCATTACTGCTGCTTCAGCATTAGCTTGCCCCAGTGAACCCTGCAAGGTTAGTTTGAACTGTGAAGCAATACTTTCTTGTTTTCGAGGCTTTTTAAGGTTACAGAACGCAATTAATCTAATTTTTGGCTTGGATGCTTTTAATTAGCTATTGGATAAATGCTCATCTGACCAAGATTGCAAAGATGGACTCTACTGTTTCTTTTGCATTGAAGACTTTTCATCTTCCAAATGTGTTAGATCTTCTGCTACGAGCCAATTCAAGCTTCTGGTACTCTGTCTTTCTTTATCCCCTGTTTTTTTACTTCTGGTACCAATTCAATCAGATTCTTGGTTTCTTAATTAACCTGGATAACTTTTATATAAGTAATTCTGTAGTTTCAAAAATCACCCAGACCAAAATTATTTTTTATTTTACGTTTTTCTTATTTATTTGTCTCTTTGAATTGAAGCTTTGCAACTATGAGTCAAATAATTATTTATGAGTTAAAAAGACATATTCATTTTTTATATAAAAAATAGTAAATAGTGGTATGGATTTTTTTGAAGTGTTCTGGTCATCAATCATTCACAAACAAGTCTCTCGTGCAATTTCTTGGAACTTCACAAAAAGTCACAACCAAGTTGTGGTTGGGAATTTTATTAAAAAAAAGAATCGAATTTAAATTTTAAAAATATCAATTGAATCGAGTTATTCAAAATTTTAATAAATTTTTTATAATATAAAAAATATATTTTCATAATATATTTGGTTTTCGACGTGAGCCTCTCACACATTTTAAATATGAGATTAATTTCCTTTATTGATTCATGTTTTTTTCATGAACCAGTCTTAATTTTACAGAAATTGCTTTCTAAAAAATATTAATCTATTTCTATAGAAACAAAATCCAACCACAATAACTGAAGATTTACAAATAAAATCAAATTGGACTGAATTATTAGAATCCAAACATAAAATATTTACTCACCCCTAACTGGGCTGTACTCTGGCCTATTTCTGAGATAGATTATCAAAGAAAGCCCACTATCTGGGCTTTTTCCTACACGGTACAAACTCTCAAGCTTAATTCAATACAGAAACAGCAATTATCCAGGGAAATTTTAGTTCCTAATTAAAAAGGGGTTAGAACCTTCTAAAATATGATTTAAGATACTAAGTTACTAATTGTTTGTTGATATTTTTTTAAAAAATATTATTTAATCTTTAATAATTTTATTTAGTCTTTCACCAACTGTTTCTATTGCTCCTCTTTCTGAATAGAATAATTCTCTGCCCTTCAACAAGTATGCATTTTTGACAACCCACAATGCTTTTGCTATTGATGGCTATCCAATTCATACTGGACTCCCTAGACTTACTGTTACCAATCAAGAAGACACTGTCACTCAACAGCTAAATGTATGTTTTCTGCTTCTTTCTCTTCCAATTTTCCATATGCATATTAATTATAAGTTCATTACTAAGACATCTTTTTTTCTATTTTTCTGTTATTGATTCTTAGAATGGAGTTAGAGCCTTGATGCTCGACACGTATGATTTTCGAGGAGATGTTTGGTTGTGCCATTCATTTAAGGGACATTGTTATGACTACACTGCATTTGTATGTTATTTATTTCTCAAAATATCTTCTGAAATTTTCTTCTGAAAATGGATCTTTTTGATATTTATATTTTGGCATCCATAGTAGGGGCCTGCTATTGATACCTTGAAGGAAATTGAAGCATTCTTATCGGCAAATCCATCAGAAATTGTGACAATAATATTAGAAGATTATGTTCAAGCATCTAATGGATTGACAAAGGTGTTCACTGATGCTGGTTTGATGAAATATTGGTTCCCTGTTACAAAAATGCCTAAAAATGGCAAGGATTGGCCTCTAGTCAGTGACATGGTAAAAAATAACCAAAGGCTTCTTGTTTTCACTTCAATTAAATCCAAAGAAGAAAGTGAAGGAATTGCTTATCAGTGGAACTACATGGTGGAAAATCAATGTAAGAAGTTCCATACTTCAAGTAGGAAAAAACTTGCCTAGACTGGGTCTGTGATCCCGTTTATGCATATTTTAATATATTTTTTCAAGGCTTGATTAATTATTTTGTGCAGATGGGGATGGTGGCATGCATGTGGGAAGTTGCCCTAATAGGGCAGAGTCATCTTCTCTTAGTGACAAGAGTAAATCATTAGTTTTGGTAAATTACTTCAGGACAATTCCCATGAAGGAACTCACGTGCATTGATAACTCAGGAGGTCTCATTAACATGCTTCATACCTGTTATGGTCCTGCTGGCAATAGATGGGCTAACTTTGTTGCTGTGAATTATTACAAGGTATGACTTGAAAAGTTATTTACATGTTTCTATTCGAGTCTTTAAAACTCGTGAAAAGGGATCTAAAGTACCAAATATCCTACATTTGTGAGCTATGGAAAAGATTGATTTACATCTAATCTTTTAGGTCACAAGTGGAATAACTTTACCGTTACATCGAAACTATTCTCTGAAAACCTGTGAAAAAATATTTCATAATATAAAGAGATATTTCTTTTTTATTTTTACTATGCAGAGAAGTGAAGGAGGAGGATCATTCCAAGCTGTGGATACACTCAATGGAAAGCTCTTGTGTGGATGTGATGATATACATGCATGTGTGGTAAGCTATAAATTTTGGAATTAATTGGATTATTTCTTAATTAAAATCATATAAATGAAAGAAGTTAAACTTCACAATTTAATCATTAACCTCATTT
>NW_023591682.1:444750-528158 GCF_014843425.1 Jatropha curcas | reverse complement strand
AGAGAGAGATAATCTCTCTCAACCTGATGGAAGCATCAAGTCAAACGTAGTTCAAGTGGGGCCCTTTTTAACAAGGCTTTGAATGGGGTATGCTTAATGCATGGGTGTGTGGCTTATGCTATTATTGCATTTCGTTTTAGCGCCATTTTTGCCAAAGAAATTGAACTTGATTTTGATGTTTTAGGCATTTGGGTTGGCCAAAAATGGGTTCTTTGATTTAAGGCCTTTTTAGCCAAAAAGATTGATTTCGGCATTGTTTGCATATTGATGCGATTTCGGCGATTGTCTCCAAAATGATTATTTTGAGGGGCTTTTAGGCCAAAATGAGTTTGATTTAGGCAGTTTATTGCCAAAAATTGTTGAAATTGGGCGATTGTCGCCAAAATTGATTGATTTTAAGGCTTTTTAGCCAAAAGATTGATTAATTCAAGGCGTTTTAGCAAAATTTCGATTTAAGAGCGATTCGTCGCTTAAAAAAGATTAATCTACTTATAGGCCATTTGTTTGCCAAAAGCAAAATAATTGATTTGCAATGTAGCAATTTTAATTGTAAAGAAAAACGTGGTTTTATTAAGGGCATTTTAGCCACAATTAATTGTTTAGGCCGGACTGTTCGACTAAAGGCGATTATACCATAGTCATTTTGATACGGGACCTTTTAGCCAATATATGTACACGATTTAGAATAATACCACGATTATTAATTAACCGGGCATTATTACGCCTAAAATCCTTTAATTGAGGCAGTTTATTTTGCCTAATGATGACATGAATGCATTTTATGTTAGTTGGTAGAATTAGGAGTAGAAGAGATCATGCATGAAGTGCTAAATTAATAGGCCAGAGTTTTAGTTTTAAATGTACCTGATTTAAATCGACTGGGCCACTTCTTTACTCCAGGTTAGCTTCCTCGTTAGGGGAATATTAATTAAAATTCAAATTTAGTGCCAATTAACAAGCAGAAAGCAATAAAGGCTATTTAAAATGCAGAAAAGCAGTAAAGAATCGCAAGGAGCGTAGGGGGAGAAGGAGCGTCCGTCACACAGACTGAGTGCCTCAAACTGAGTGCCGGGACGACTATTTATAGTGCAAATAGAACTGTTTTCGGCGTGCCGGAGCCGCGCATGGGATGGTGGCTTAGCCGCCGTGGGCCGACAGCCTGAGCTGCCGGGCTGGCGACCCGATGCCACCAGGGGCGGTGGGTTTGCTACTTTCTTCGTTCTGGAAGGCTTTGTCCGGGAGTTTCGGACTCCAAAATATTTTGGGACCATTTCGGTGATCGGTCGTAATATATTTCCCGGACGTTTCAAGTACCTATTGGCATACTTCGGTGAACTTTTCGAATGGCCTCCGGCACGGCCGGACTGTTTGCAGTCCGGGAAGAACTGGCTCTTTGAGCCTCAAATTTTTGGGTATTCACATTGTTTATAAAAGGCTGAGGTCACAGGTGAGAAGTTACTGGAATGTAATGATAGATGAAGGGTCAGCCCTGATGTAATGTCCTTTGAAGCTGCTTTCTAATGGTTAAGATGGAAACTTTGTCTGATTTTAGAGCCTTTCTGATTTGGTTGATTTAGAGCCTACATGACTCGAAGAGACAAGTTGAGGGGTATTTCAAGACTGTGGTCAAGTTGGGCCAATTAAAAGGAGATCGAATTCCATTGTATTTGACATCCCAACAATTTACCCTAGCTCTTGGTGCCCATTAGTAACGCATTCCTTGGGAGGAGTACCATCAATGCTACACATAGATCAAATTTTCTTTCCAATGGTGAAATCATCAACCATTCCAGTTGCAAGTGAAGGAGTGTAGCTACAGCTCAATGTGGATAAGCCAGTATCCCTCCCATTGGACCGAGTTTTCAGATGCTGTTTGGAGCACTAAAATGGGGCCACTGTCTCCAACATCATGAAGAGAATGAACTATGGAAGAAAAGAGGGCTTTCGAAAGAATCAGTAAAGGCATTACAAAGTCACTTAAGGATCTACACCAAAAAGAAATTGCCTGGGCCCTGGGGTAACCAAATTTGGGAGCAACACCATTGAACAATACGGTGGACATCGGATGGACGATTCATCCAATTCGGAGTGAGCATTTTCCTCTATGTCCGCCGATAGAGCCTTTCGAGCAATAAGGGGAAGACGGTACCCAATATCTCATGATTTTGAGAATGTGATTGAATATCCTTAGCGGCGATAGCCCCAAGGATTCTAGCTTTAGAGGAAAAGAACAAAGAAAGTGGAAGACGAAAAACCGAGAAAGTGGGGTTGAAGGCCGACGAGAGGCAAAGGCAGGAAGAGGAGAAGCCAAAAAGAGCAAGAAGAGGGCAAGCTGCCCCAGAGGGAAAAGGAAGAGAAGAATAAGGGAGGCGAGCCTGAGAAGAAGAGGACCCCGTAGGATCAAGTATTGAATGGCGATCTGGGCCTGTATAGAATAAAGCTTTGAAGAAGCGTTGAAGTCCCTTTGTTGAATACTCAATTTTTGAGGCTAAAAAAAAGGCGGTTTTCCCGGCGCGGCGGTGGTGGTTCGCCCTTAAGGCGGCGGCAGCCGCCGGCGACAGCGGCTTGGCAGTCGCCTGTGAATACCTAATTTTTGAGGCTCAAAAAAAGCCAGTTTTTTCCGGACTGTCGAACAGTCCGGTCCGACAAAAGCCATTATGGAAGTCACCGGAAGTATTGCCAATATGGTAACTTGAAACGTCCGAAAAATTACAAGGACAACGGAATTGGTCGCCGGAATATTTTTTTGGAGGTCCGAAACTCCGGAAAAGCCTCCGGAGTCGAAAAACTCAAGCCAGAACGGCCGGCCCAGCCACCGAGGCGGCGGCCCGGCGCCGAACCGGGCCACGGCTCAGCGCCGCCGAAAAGTCCCGATTTTGCCCTATAAATTGGGCACCCCGAAGCCCTCCAGTTTTAAACACTTAGTCTGTGTTGGACGGAGCTCCTTCTCCCCTTACGCTGCCTTGCGATTCTTTACTCGCTTTCGCATTTTTTATTCAGCTTTATTAATTTTCTTGCTTTGTTATTTTGGTCATTTTATTAAATTACATTAATATTCCCTTAACGAGGAGCTTAACCTGGAGTTAAGAAGTGGCTGTCGATTAATCCCGGTACATGAACTAACTTGCTGCCTATTTAATTCTAGCATTTCATACATTCTTTCTCTTCTCTCCTAATAATGTTCTTATAACTGCTAAATGCATTCACGTCATCAATATGGCAAAATAAATTGGCTCATAATTATTCAGGCTAAGATCCGGTTAATCATAATGTGGTATTAAAGCCTAAAATCCGACAATATTGGCTAAGGAACTAGTTAATTAATAACTACGTTTTTAATCGCTTTTATTCCGAACAATCTGGCTTAAGTCCCAATTAATCAATAATTGTGGCTAAAAGCTTTAATTTCAAACATGTTTTTTTCTTAGCATAAAATTGCCTACATTACATCCCGTTAATCAAATTTTTGGCAAACACATTTGGCCCGTATAAACTACGATTAACTACTTTCAGCGACAAATCCGCTTAAATCATTCTTTCGGCAAATGCTTAAATTAATCAACTTATTTGGTCTAAAAGCCTTAAATCAATCATTTTGGCGACAATCGCCTAAATAATCATTTTGGCAAACAAATTGCCTATAAGTGAGATTGAATCCTTTTTTTAGCGACAAATCGCTTTAAATCACAATTGTTTGGCTAAAAGCCTTCATTAATACTTTTGGCAAATAAAAGGCTTTTTAAATCAACCAATTCTGGCGACAATCGCCCAATCATCTTTTGTTTTCATCGCCACCGTCATTTTCTGGCATAAATGCCTAAATTCAATGTTTTGGGCTTTAAAGCCTTCAATATCAAAGTTTTGGCGACAATCGCCTAATCACATCAAATTTTGTGGCAACAATTGCCTAAAGCAAATCTTTTTTGGGCTAAACCCTAAAATCAACATTTTTGGCATCAAATGCCTAAACAATCAATTTTCAGGCAAATGCTAAACAAATGAACACGAAGCATACACATCAGCCATGCATTAAGCATACCTCATTCAAAGCTCTTAACAAGAGGCCTATCGAACTAACGTTGACTTTGATCTTTTCCATCCAAATGGAAGTTCGTAGGCACGTTTGGGATTTAACCCGAGCGCAATCCGATAATCACTTTCAATTGGTCCATTAATCAACTTCACGCTTGCATAAGCATCCATTTCAATTGGTTAGTTTAATCACATGACATGGTCCTTGGGATCCGCCTCGGGTTCGTAGCGCTATGCCTTAACATTGGGATAATTAATTCTAGTAATTAGTTAATTAAAATGCGAGTCACTTTTAGGGTTTTTTCCTAGTTTACTCCTGAAATAAATTAAACAAGGGTGGCGACTCACACACATCATTGCATTTTCTTCCTTGGGTCACATGCATTTGTAATGCATTGATATTTGGGGAGGGTTCACGACCCCTTCTTATGTGTTGATTTCTTTTAGTGAGGAATCTGATTGTGTGAACTTCCTTATTATTTAATGAAATGTAACTTTAATTTTGGCTTACTTGTTTAATGTCTTTCTGATGGTTCCATTTCATTCGAGTAGATAAGCACATGTGCATATTTGAACCTTAACTCATCATGCATGCCTTGAAATTTAATATTGGCACAAAAGAAATCTTAGGGATGACCATTTTATAGCTAAAGACACAAGTTTTCTGTATCATGGAGCCAAGCTAGTGAAACAGAAGATGATAGAAGTTGAAGACCTGAATGGGCCGAGAAGATTAAAGAGGAAGTAATAAGCAGATAGATGTAGGATGGTTGGCGAACATAGTCCCCGTTCTAAAAAAGATGGAAGGGTCCAGAATGGTGCATGGACAATAGGATCTAAAAAATAGCATCACCGAAGAATGATTTTTTCCTCTCCCTTCATAATTGATATCCTAATTGACAGCGCAGGAATGATGGATATTACTTATTATGAATGGGTTTTGCAGGTTATAACTAGATTCTTATAGCTTGGCTAGACAAGGTTCAAGACAGTATTTATGACAGAGTTTGGTACTGTTCTTGTCTACCTACCAGTGATGCGTTAGCTTAAAGAACACTAGGGCACTTATCAAAGATGGCAACTACATTATTTCCAATTGACATGATCCATAAGGAGTTTAGAAGTTTATATTAATGATATGATTGTCATACAGACACCAGAAAGAGCCATCCAGCACCCCTGGAAAAGTTTCATAGAAAGAGTGAAATTAATCACAGTTACGGATGAAACCAAAGAAGTTGGTGGTATTTGGGGTGGGACTTCCGAAGAAATGCTACGATTCCATAGTGAGTACCTAAAGGAATAGACATCGGATCCCAAGAAAAGGTCAAGGTAATCAAGAGATGCGAGCCGCCCAAGAATGGAGAAGCAAGTGGAGAAGCTTTCTTGGAAAGATTCAAGTTATATCAGCCAGGTTCATCTCAAAGTTTTGTCTATAGTATGTGATCAATCTTCAAATCATCGCTTTGAAGGAAGATCAACCAGTAAAGTGGAATGATCACTCCAAACAGCTTTTTGAAACAAAATCAAGGAAATATGTCTATCAAATCTGATTTTATGCCCACCAAATGCAAGGAAACCCTTAATTCTATACTTGCAGTGGACGATGCTGGAATTGGCAGCCATGTTAGCACGATGCTGGAATTGTAGTGCACTGCTTGAGCAAAAAGCTTCTTTCCCAAATGAATACGAAATATAACTTGAATTGAAAGAACTTGCTTAGCAATGGTAACGGGCTACCAGAAAGCTTCGACACTTTATCAGTCTTATACAAGTTAACAATATAAGAATAGATCGGTCAAATATTTTGTTTGGGACAGCCAGCCTAGTGGGGGATCTAGCAAGATGGCTAATCCTACTTGTCAGAATTGAATATCGAATATGCTATCGGAAAACAGTTAAAGGCATGAGCAGTTGCAGACTTTTTAGCAGCACATCCAGTGGAAGACAGTGAGGAATGGGAGATTGACCTTTCCGCTAAACTACTTTGATCTGATAGAGAAAGAAAAGGATGCGAAGCTCTTCTTTGATGGTTTTTAGCTCATAGTAAGGGAGCTGGAGTAGGCATTTTGCTAGAATTCTCCACAAGAGAAGTTATCTGATGGTGAAGAATTGCAGTTTGCAGTTAAACCAAATACATGGGCAATATTTTGGGTTGCGCTCTGATTACAGTTAAAGCTGAGCAAGTTGAGGTTATTGGTGATTTCTAACTGGTCATTGAGACACTAATGTAATTGGGAAGTCAAGGAAGATTAGGCTGAAACCTTACATTGACTACTGCACATTGTTATTCAGAACTTAAAAGGGTGCTTTCATACACACAAGCAGAGTAAATAACCTGAGTACCAGATGCCTTGAACTAATTTAAGCATCAGCTTGGGAAAGAAATTTCGGTATGCCTAGAAACTGTTTATGATTATCTTCGGGTAGTATCCCATGTTATAAAGGAGAAAGGATCATGCGATAATCGAGGAAGAAGAAGCCATGGTTCTATGATGTCCTGTAGTCGATGACTAAAGAGTTTTATCCAGATTCAGCTACTAGAGATGAGTCGAAGAGCTATATAGTGTTTGGCACTAAAATTTATCAGTCCTATGCGGTTAGTTGTACAAAAGAATGTCAGATGGGGTATTGTTTGAGAATTTGTATTGGGAATGAAGTTGAAGGGGATCACTGGAACAAATCCATGTAGGGGTTTGCGGCACCATATGGAAATGGAAGCGCTAGCTAAAGAAATTCTCAAGATAGGGTTTTCTTCTAGTCCGACAATGGAAATAGATTGTAATTTCTTTTATTGAAAGGTGCTTCGAATATCAAATTCACGAGACTAAAGCCACAATTCCACCTTCAGATTACATCGCTTCTATTTTCGTCATGGCAATTCGCAGCTTGGGGGAATAGATATCATTTAGCAGATTTTGCCCACTTTGCAATCTATGGAACCCGAATTTATAGTGGTTTGCAGTGGACTATTTCTCAGGTGGGTAAGTCAGACTCTTTTCCAAAAACATCACGAAAAAGCAAATGGCCAAATTCATTGAAAGAACTGATCTGTAGATATGGAATTCCCCCATCATATAGTGACGATAATGGAGTTTCCAGTTCTAAGCAGAAGTAAAGACTCTATTAGAGAAGTACGGAATTGAACTCATAAAATCTTCACCTTACAGACCCAAGCTAATGGCGGCAGTGGAAGTTTGCAACAAAAACATAAGAAGATATTGAAGGAAAATGGTAAGAAGATCATCGTGAAATGGGCAAGTAAGCTTTAGTATGCTTTGTGGGTTAACCAAACCAAAGCGAAATCTACAAATAGGGCAACCCCTCCATCTCTAGTTTATATAGAATGGAAGTTATATTACCAACAGAAATAGAAAGTGAAACCCTTGTGCATAATGATAGGAATCCAAAGATTTCTAGAATGTTATAGCAGAAAATCGCTATCAAAGAATTAACAACACTCCTAGATGGAAAAAGGCTTAACTGCCCGATTCATCGGCATTAGCTTTATAAAGGAGAATAGCTACATTACTTCAACAAAGAGCCATTCGAAGCTACTAAGAGTTAAGGGATTTGAGTTCTGAAACAGATGCGGCAACACATGATCCAAGGGGAAATTCAAGCCTAACTGGGAAAGCCCATTCTAATCACAGCTGTTTTTCCAGGGTGCAGTGAAGCTATCAAATATGGAAGGTAATGAATTATGGGAACTCTGTCAATTTGGATCAGGTGAAACGGAAATTTTTATGTATAGCTTGGAAACTTTTATGGCGTAAAGCATAATTCAAAATTAAATTTACCTTTTGTGTTCCTTATTAACTTTAAAGTGTGTTGTGCTAAAGTTTATGTTGATATGCAACTGTTTTTGTGGAATTTACTTGATGTAATAGACAGTAGGAATCATATCAAGCATTTCAAGCAAAAAGACATTTCATTCAAATAAGTTGCATACATTCATAATAATTGCACTATAATATTGTCTCCTACATTTTTATTAGAAAGCGAGATAGAAACATCTCTGCTTAGTCCTAAAAGAAATCTAACTGTCAAACAAAGCCATTGATCTGAATCAGCAACGATCCTAGAATAAGCCCGCGCCAAGAGCAGTACAAGTCTGAGGAAGAAGTTATTGGCCACATCAGAAATGGTACAAGTCGTGTGCTAGGCCAACTGAAATAAAGCGAGCATAAAAATCGCTAGGTATAAGGCCACCTCGAACCACGTGTAATTAGGGTAGCCCCGCATGATGACATACTACCTAGCTACTCGATTGGGATAATAGCACCACTATGGCAAGCCCACACAGGGGGCACCACAGAGCAAAATATATAAGAAGGAACTGTGACTCGCCATTTATTGTACCACCAGGGGCAAGTCCATCTACTCCGCTCGATGTAAGATCCTGACAAATAATGTTAGTAGTCCTAGCCTTCCACATCTCGCCAATTCAAACAGTGTTGATGGGCGACAATAGATCATGCTCTACAATTCGACATCAAGTGGTCCAAATGGTGGAGCCATCACTTGCAGCTCTCTCAAAAGCCCAAATTGTAATGCATGCAAAAAAAAAAAAAAAAGGAGGCTCAAAAAAAAAAAAAAAAAAAAGGAGGCTCATTACGTCGAAAACTCACAAAGGGCAGCTTAAGCAAAAGTTAGAGCACATGAAAAGGGAGAATAAATAAAATGATAAGAAAATAAATTAAAGGAAAAATGCATTTACCTGCGAAAGAATCGGACTCCCCATTGGACCAAGTACCGAGTTAGGATCCCGAGCACACTCTCCCAGCCAAATAAATATTTCAGCTAGAATAAGTGAAAATGGTGTGCGGTGCCTAGCCATCGACTTGACTATAGGTACCAGTCTAAGGCTATTGTAGTCGTCGATGCCACTAAGTAACAAGTACTGACTAAGAATGCAAAAGTAGACAAGAGAAGGCCAATATGGGCTAGTGCGATCCATACTCATTGCACGATCTACAAGCGGCCGCAGGGGCACCACATCAGCTCTGAAGTCATAAGATGGATTCTCGAGTCGAGAAACCAAAGATAGTAGAGTCAATGAAGCAGGGTCTATGTCCAGCCAGGGCACCGCAGGAATTTCGTTAACCACGGGTATTCTCCTAGAGATGATGCTGAGTTCTTCAAATAACGGACAGATCTCGAAGTCTTTATGATGAAATAAGTTATCCGAAGGATCAAAGTGGTTTATCAACCATTGCAACAATCTGAGTTGAACCTGTATGTTCCGATAGTAGCTCAACCTGTTGAGTTCGAATGGTGTCAGTAAATCCCAATCCTCACTGCTAAAACTGCGGAATAGTGCTTCAAATGCAGGCACCAAGGACTGATCCATGGAAAATAAGGAAGAAAGGAGAAGTTTGAGGAAGTTTTTGAGTGAAGACTTCATCTGAAATGAGAAAAGAGAGCTTTTGTAACGTGTAAAAGCATTATGGGCTTTTATAGCAAAAAATTAAAAGGAAAAGTTGATAGCTAGCTGCAACTGCAATATTAGTGGCGCACGCCACTAGCTAGCAGTCATTTGGAGCAAATTTTTTTTTTGTCGCTTTTTATTTCTCATATTCAATATGCAATGTAAATAACAGCTATAAAGCTCGAACATACTGATATCACTCAAGAACATATAAAGAAATTGGCTTTTGGAGCCTTTATACAAAAAAGAGAGAGAATAATCATTCTTTACAAAAATTCCCTAAACTGGGTCCGGACTACAAAAATAGAATAAAGAAAGGAAAAGAAGACTGGGGCAGCCAACTCAAGACATGTTGGAAGCCATCTCCTCTGAATCGCCACTTCTAGTCTCCTTGGTCTCTTTAATGACCACCTGTATACGTTCAGTTCCACGACCAGCATGCCCGCCACGCTACATCCCTCGACCTCAACCAACAAGTGGAGCCATGTCAACTCTTTGCATACATTCATAAGCATTAATAAATGCATTTCATGCATACATGGCATATGCATCACATATTTTTTCTCTTGTGTTGTTATTTATACTTACAGATATGTGCTCATCCGAGAGCCTTGCCACCGCCAACTTCAAATGCATTGCTTCATACAGTTGGCACACCTCATTGTAGTCGTCGATAGACACCTAGAGAATAAGACAGGAGTAGGGGCAGACAATAACCAAGCAAAATAATAAGAGGCATATATCAAAATAAAGAGTAGAAATTACTCACATTAGTGCAACTGGGCGATGACATTCGGTACTGACTCACAAGATGCGTCTCTAGCATGCCGTGGGCAGGCTGACCTGTGCGGTCCAGAATAAAGGAGAACGAGGCACCTGGCCCGTGCTCCGGAGTGCCGACAACAATAACCGTATCCGGAACTTTGTGCTTAGAACTTCTCCTCACGCGCTTGCAGCACTGCTGCTACTGCAAGAATAAAGCATAATTTTTGAATAAAAGAAGACATTGGGGCAAAGCCAAGAACATAATTGAAAGAGGATTGGCAGTCACCTGTATTAGGGCAGCACCTTGGCTTCTGCCCAACTCTTCCGCCTCCGCGAAGGGGTCGAACTCAGTAAGAGGAGGGATGTGGACCTAGAGCTGCGTCCCCACGAATACAGCATAGGTGCCTGACACAAAAGCCACTAGGTGGTCTATAGTAGTTTATCGTCTCCGAGCAGCGGCAATTTCCTACGCCAGTTCGATGGATCTCGTCGACAGCATGTAGTATGGAACATCGGGTCTTTATAGTAGTTTATCGTCTCCGAGCAGCGGGCAATTTCCTACGCCAGGTTTCGATGGATCTTCGTGCGTTACAGCATTGTTAGTATGGACACATCGTGAGGGACTCTCCTCCCAGAATAAAGGAGAACGAGGCACCTGGCCCGTGCTCCGGAGTGCCGACAACAATAACCGTATCCGGAACTTTGTGCTTAGAACTTCTCCTCACGCGCTTGCAGCACTGCTGCTACTGCAAGAATAAAGCATAATTTTTGAATAAAAGAAGACATTGGGGCAAAGCCAAGAACATAATTGAAAGAGGATTGGCAGTCACCTGTATTAGGGCAGCACCTTGGCTTCTGCCCAACTCTTCCGCCTCCGCGAAGGGGTCGAACTCAGTAAGAGGAGGGATGTGGACCTAGAGCTGCGTCCCCACGAATACAGCATAGGTGCCTGACACAAAAGCCACTAGGTGGTCTATAGTAGTTTATCGTCTCCGAGCAGCGGCAATTTCCTACGCCAGTTCGATGGATCTCGTCGACAGCATGTAGTATGGAACATCGTGAGGGACTCTCCTCCGATTCAGGCCAAGGTCCCACATGTATACCCTCTCTCTAAGGTAATACATATCATAGAACAGACCTGGAAGGAGATGTCTATGCTGATAGACAACAGTTGCCTGAACAAAATTGGGAAAGTCAGCTGCATCTCCCCATGGATATCTCTCTATCTATAAAGGACAAAAAAAAAAAAGGAAAAATCATCAACAAAAGAAAAAAAATTGGAAAAAGCAAGAACATAAGAAAACCAAAGTAAAGAAATTCAATAAACAAAGGGAGGTAGCGACTTACCTGATCCCACGTCAAGCCATTCAGTAGTTGTCGAAACATCCCGATGTCCGAGGTAGTATGAGAATACCTCCTGCTGTACTGACATGCTCGGCCTCGAGAAAGAGTTCTCGCATTTACCCTACCCTCGAAGCCAAGCAAGCCAGGCATGGGGAGGACTTTGTGCTTACAAGCCCAGATTTGCATCATAAATAACCCAAAAATCGGTGAATAAGAGGAAAAGCAAGAATAAAAGAAGAAAATAGACAATAACCGGAAGATGGAATTTTATACCTTAATAGCCCGCTTGTAATTGACCTTTAAGTGTGCTCCTCAGACACACAGGTCCATGCCATAGTATAGATAACATAGAGCAACAGCTCCCCAATTGAATTGCCTGGTGGCATCACAGGTCCTGTAGTGGTGGAAGCAATGCCAAATCTGCATCGTTACTATGGTTTGTGAATAAAGTGGTCGACATCAGATAGAATAAGTAGGCTCGAGCCACCACATCTACATCAATCTCCGCCACCTATTCCCAGGGCATCTCCTGATAGTAAGAATAAATGCTCTCATATCTAACCCTCTGATCAGAAATGGTGGGCTTTATGCCAATAGTAGCCCGAAGGCTCACCCGCAAGCCTAGACGGTCCAGTGTCCTCATCCTGTAATTAAAGACCATTAACTGTCCTCCAAACGGCAGTCCCATGATAGCAGCAAAGTCTCTCAACGTGATAGTCATTTTGTCGAATGACAGATGAAATGTATGAGAGGTATCCATCCACCGCTCCATCAGTGTGAGTATGCTAAACGACAGAGTCCACCCCGACACCCTAAGAAGAGTGTTCACAAAACAACTGAAGCTTGCCTCTCGGACGTGCTCCTGTACCCCCTCGGGCAATCGATCAAACCATTCGCCAGCCGCATAAGTGTTGCCGCTGAATTTCTCACGCCTGGTGCCCTTTTCAAAAAAAATAAATCATTGTAAGTATGCTAATAAAAGTGCAAAGGCACGTCTTTTTATATTTTTTATGCAGATAAGCAAGGAAAATAATGGAACATCATAAAAAATTGGGTGTCACACAATCACTGTGGTGCAAGCCATAAAGTAATGGCGCAAGCCACTACTCAAGTGGCGTGTGCCATAAGTACTTTGGAGCACGCCAAAGGAACACAGACCAGCTAGATAGACTTTAAACTGGCGCATGCCACGACCACTTTGGTGCATGCCACATGCAATGGCGCATGCCACAACGGCCCACCACAGGCCCAAAATATCCAACAACACCCAACAAGGTAAATTCTACTTGTTTTTTGGTTTCTACCCTAATGTTTGCATGTTTCTAACCCTAATAATGCAGGAAAAATAAAGCGAAAGTGTCAAAATAACTAAATTGTGCCCCAGCAAAGGTGTCTAGGCAAATCATGCCGCAAACTGATCGCAGTCCCCATATCCGAAATAAACTCTCGTAGCTTCATGCCATGGATCATGGGATGAGTTACGGGGTCGATCACCGCATTGCTCGAAAGCTAGTCTACGACATTCTCGGTGGCCATGAGTTTTGGTTATGCGAAGAAGCAAAGAGAGAGTTTAAGGGAAAAGAAGTTTGAAAGTTAGGTTGAAGGTGACAAACGAATGTTACTTTCACCTTTTATAAGGAATAATGGGCCTATGAGCCCGACTTAAGCCTTCGGGCCCAGTTTGGCCCAAACGTCCACCTGCTGCGTCTGGCTCTCATACTTAGTCTGCAGCCCATTAACGGCTAGTCACCTAAGCAGGAGCAACACACCGCTGGCAATAGGTAAGTTATCTCGTTTTGTGTGCTGCGACATAGTTTTCAATAATACTCACAAGAACACACATAGATTCATGACTAATCAAGCTCATGCAAATACACGTGAACTCATGCAAATTCAAGCATTTTTATGAAGAATCATATGTCACATGCACACGCTTTTCCTGGCTTAATCATAGAAATTTCTAACCATAATTGACCAAAGAGCCTTTTTTCCCCTGTGTTGCAAGAATTATTTTGCAAGAACTTCCCTGAGTGGAGCATTTCAAAATTAAGTTATCCCGAGTGGTGCACCTAAGCCGTCCCGTGTGGCGCACTGTAAGTCCCTCGAGGCAGATCATCAAAGTCCCCCTAAGCACCATCCGAAGGACAACCTTTTAAAGGCGAGCATTTCAGAAATCGGGTTGAACATAGTGTCGTACTCATTCATTCGTTGAAGCCGTCCCAGTGGTGGACCCCTAAAGTCATCCCAGTGGCACACCCTTGAAGCCGTCCCATGTGGCACACCCCTAAAGCCGTCCCGTGTGGCACACCCCTAAAGCCGTCCTGTGTGGTGCATCTCATTCTGCCTCTCATCGTGTGAAGGACAACCTCCCAAGGTGGAGCATTTCAAAAAAATCGGGTTGACCGAAGTGTCATACTTATTCATCCATTAAATTCGTCCCAGTGGTGCACCCCTAAAGCTGTCCCGTGTGGCACATCTCATTTAGAATCTCACCATCTAAAGGATAACCTCCCAAATTGGAGCATTTCAGAAATCTGGTCGATCGAAGTGTCGTACTCATTCATCCATTGAAGCCGTCCCAGTGGCGCACCCCTGAAGCCGTCCTGTATGGCGCATCTTATTTCGCCTCTCATTATACAAAGGACAACCTCCCGAAGTGGAGCATTTCAGAAACCGGATCGACCGAAGTGTTATACTCATTCATCCGTTGAAGCTGTCTCAGTGGCGCACCCCTATAGTCGTCCTGCATGGCACATCTCATTCAGCCTCTCACCGTCCGAAGGACAACCTTCCGAAGTGGAGTATTCTTAAACCAAAGCCACCAACTAGCGCAATATAGCCACAGAAGTTATCAAAAATCACTGTGGCGCAATCCGTCCACCTGTCAAATTTCGTAATGGTAATCCACATCAACAAAGCCACCAGAATAGCGCACTTCATCCATCAAAGCCGTCAGCGTCACACAAACCAGTTAAATATTTTCTTACTTACGCGTCTACTTTACACTTTGATGACATTTTGCTTGAAAAGACAAATATTATCAAAGTGGGGGCAAACTGTAGACGCTTAAATTTTGCCCCTAAAAGGTTCAGTGATGATACACCATCTTTCACATAAAATGGGATCGGGATCCCCAATCGCCCCGATTTTTGGACTGATGGTCCGTGGCTAAGATTATCTAAGTGTTTAGCCATTTTACTTTTTTGTGTTACCAAGCGTTTCGCAATGAAATCGGGACACCCGATTCGATTTTGTAAAAGTGGGCTGGGTCCCATTGCGGGCCCGATAGTGGCATTTTTGCCACGTCAACCCTAAATGAGGATACCCCACCCTAAAATGTCTATAAATAGGCATTGGGGGTGACCTTTAAGGAGGATTTTAAAAAAACTAAGGGGCGACTCTCGCATTTTTAAAACTCAACCTACAAATCCTAAGGCAACCAGTATTAAACTTGGATCAAGTTGAAATTTGTTGCTTAATCAATCAAAAAAAAAAATCCCCCTGAGATCAATCTAAAATCCTAAAAACACATAGTTTAATCTTGAAACTCGAACTACTGGATTGAGAACCAAGGAGTTAGGTTTCTCTATCCATTTTCCATCGAATCTTCAAGTGAAACCATCAAAGGTAGTTTCTCATAACCTTTAATCTCTTTCCCCGTCTTTTTTTTTCTTGTTTAAAACACCTTTTCTAGGTCTGGTTGTGAGAAAAACCTAGGATCAACCAAATAGAGGCTTCTGCATCACTGTGGCATATGGCCAATAATATGGCTTGCACCACTACGTTTGGCGTGCTCCACTTCCCAGTGCCTCACGGCACTAATGCCCAAATTCCTCTATTTTTGCACTATTAAGCCCAAAAGCCTTCCTGATCTGGGAAAGGCCCTGTGCCACTGTGTGTGGCGTGCGATCCCCTGTGCCACAAGGCCTTTCAATTCAACGACTTTGAATTTATAAAAAACTCAATGAGCGTCTCGATTCAGAAATCCAGTGACCAAGCTTTCACCTTAAACGGTTCATGATGTGTATTAAATCACATATAGATTGAATAAATGTGGGTCCCGTTTATGTATGGCACAACCCAAGAGGAGGGTGAATTGTGTTTTACACTGAATGTAGAAGGACAGATTAGAACTTGATATGATCACAATATAGAAATCCAAAGTTCTAATGTTCCATAGAGATAAAGCTTATTCACGTTTAGAAATAGAAATTCATTAACAACTTTGCATTTCTAAAAAATAAATTGTGGGTCCCGTTTATGTATTGGCACAACCCTAAGAGGAGGGTGAATGTGTTTACACTGAATGTAGAAGGACAGATTAGAAACTTATATGATCACAATATAAGAAATCCAAAGTTCTAATGTTTCCATTTAGAGAATTAAAGGCTTATTCACGTTTAGAAATAGAAATTTCATAACAACTTTTGCATTTCTAAATAGATTAAACAGTTGCTGCTAAATAGTAATATATTTTTATCAAGCAAAACTTTCAAAAAATAATAATTTGAAGATTAAACATAGAGATTTATAGTGGTTCGCGCACTAACCCTCCGCCTACATCCACTCCCCCAAGTCTTAATCTTTGAGATCCTCCACTATGTTTATCTCTTTCAAAGGGTAAGAGACCCAAACCAATATATCCAAGGAAATAGGACAACACCTAGATCTTGGCCTGTTGTCTCCACTAGATTTTCAAAGGTTCTAGTCTAATCCTTAACCCTTTCTGTTTTTTGCAAAAGAAACAGAAACTCACATCAAGACATATAATCTCACACCAAGGAGTAAGCGTCGCTTTGATAAACCCTTATACCACCATAGCTTTTCACCTTAAGCTATTAACACAAGTTTTCATTATTACACCATAGCTTTTCACCTAAGCTATTACACAAAAGTTTTTCATATAAAAATCTCTAGTCTACAACAAATTACAAAAATCTATATAGACAGAGAGAAATACAATTATAAGCACAGGAAGAACAGAAAACAGATTTAAAGTTTAGAACTGTTCTTCAGAAAAAGTTGTTAAATTTTCTTTTTTCTTTAAAAATGTTTCTTAAAGCAAATAGACGAAAAGAAATAAGGGGGTTTGAAGAAAGAGCTTTGAGAGATTTAAAACTTTTATTCAATGGACTCTTACTCTTGCAAAAACCTCTCCCCCTTTTGGTCATCATAAAAGAGGTTTAGTAAATCATAGCAAATAGAAACAGAAACAAAAATAAATAGTGTAGAATAAACAAAGCTAGAAAATTTTAAACAGAATACAATAAAAACAAACTTCAAATAAAAATAGAAAATAGAGCAAGTAATAAAAAAATGTTCACAAAATAAAATAAAACACATAATTAGAACAGGTTGGGGAGCAGTCACTGGGATTTTGATTTAGCTCTTGTCCTTTTAGAACTTCTGAGGTTCTGAGCAGGTGAGGTCTTAGCTGGATTCTCAGATCTTTTAGAAGAAGAATACAGAGGAGGTTTTTTTTCATGAACTCTATCCTTCCCAGCAGTATGCTTAACTCTTTTAGGCTTCTCAGAAGCAGGAATGTAGGGCCTAGCCTTAACTTTGAGAGTAGCAAGTCTTCTCTCATTGATATTCTTCACTTTTTCCATAGACTCAATGAGAGACCGAGTGTGTGCTACCACAGCCTTACCATGGTTGATGGCCTCATCAAGTTCCCTATTGTGCTCTTCAATAAGATCTTTTTCCATTTTGTTCAACATTACCTCTCTACTCTTCTGTGCTGAAATGTATTCTGAAGTCTTCTTGGCTTCAATTTTAGGCTCCTTTTCCTCTTCATCACTTATTTCTACTTTCTCAAATTCAGCATCTAGCATCTTCAACTACTACTTCTTCATCCTTTCTGGTTGTCTCAGGTTCATTGCTTGCAAGATCTATGAAATCTTTTTTATCTTGAGGCGCTTCAGTTTTAATTTTTTTTCTTTCCTTTCCTTTCTCTTTTTCTTGTTTTCCTTTCTCTTTTTCTTGTTCTTTTTCTGGTTCTATTTCTGACTCAGCTTCTTTTTCTTTTTCTTTTTCTTTTTCTTTTTCTATTTCTTCCCCTTTCTCCTTTTCTTGTTCTTCTAATTTCCCTTTTTCTTTTTCCAATCTTCTCTTTTTCTTCTTACCCTTAGCTTCTTCTTTTTCTAAACTTAATTTCTTCTTTTTTGTTCTTTCTTTCTCAACTTTTTCTTTTTCTAAGATATCTTCTTTTTCTTTTTCTTCCTCATCTTCTTCATCTTTTAGTTTCAAAGAACCACTATCTGATTTTGAAACATTATGACCCTCCTTCTTTTCTAAATCTACTCCTAGAAAACTCAAAATGGGGAGCTCCAAGGACCCATACCATAGGGCAACTTTTTGGGATTCCGCTCTACATCTTATCACAAGATAGTCATAACACAAATTAAAACACAAATTAAAAGGCTTCTTTTCAACTATGTGCCACATTATGCATAATTCAACCTGATTAACATAAGTGAGAGAGCCGCTCTTAGGATAGATGTAGTGCAACCACTTCATATTCTCATTAAGATTGGAGTATTTAATCACAGTCTGTCTTTCTGCAGTTCCCTTTCTAGTAATTTTTCTTATAAACTCATCCTTTTTGTACTCATCAATCCTAGTGGTTTCCTTAATTTTAGTTACCCTAGACCCACTGTTTGGAATTTTATAAATATCGCTTAGGTCTGTGTAGGATAACACTCTAGTTTCTCCTCCATCCCAATTTTTCACAGTAGAACACTTCTGGACCAGTGGCTTTATAGAAGAGCTATATAGATATAAACAACTGATTTTCTTTTAGTGCGGTAATAGTGATTTACAGTCTGTGAATAGTACCATCGCGTCCTGTGATCTTTTATGGTTTTAGTCCGGGCAAAATAGTATGCATATTAATATTTTATTTACTATTTTGGAGCCATGTTTGCATGATTTTAGGCGTCGGTTAGAAAAATATTCATGAATATGATTGGAGAGTTTATGTATTATATGTATTAAATGCATAATATTTCTAGTGTGGTATATTAAGAAATAAATGAGGGATTATTTTAGTGGAGTTAATTTAATTAATTGGTGGAGTTAACTAATAAGTAGAAGAGAATTATTTGAGGAATATTTAGAGCCATTGGATGAGATTACTTAGGACTTGATCTTAGCCACACCTTTGGCATGATTTTAGGAAGTCAAATTTGACTTTGGCACTTAAAGTAATACCACAACATTTTTTCTTTCTTCTCTTCTCCTCTCCACACCATTTCCATATTCTTCCTTCTTCTTTCATTTTCTTCATTTTCTTACCTCCAAATTTACCACCAAACTACCTAATTAAACCATAGATTAGTACAAGAATTAAGTAGGTAGAAGTTGAGATTGGTGATTAAAAGCAAAGAGAAGTGAGTTACCATTGAAGCAGTAAGTTGCGTTTTCAAGTTTTTGTGAATTATTAAGTTAGAATTCAAGGTTTAGACATGTTATTGAATGCTTAAATCATGCCCAGACAATTTCTTTTGTCAAGTTTTTGCTTTTAATGTTGAATTCTATACTTTGAAGAAGGTTGGATGAACCACCTCAAAGGGTAAGAAATGCCAATGGAGTAAGGCTTTTCCAAGCTTATTCAAGCTTGTTAATAAGGTTTTAGTGCAATAATACTTTCACTTGTTTAGTTGTTTTTTACATGGTTTAGGGTTTGAATATAATTTTGGGAATTGTTATGTTTTGTTAAATTGATGAACTTTAAATGTTAGATATGTTTTAACAGTGGGATTGGAACCATTTTGGACCCTTTAATACTTCCCATTTGTTTTCTGACTTCTTCAATGAAGTTGTAGCTCTTATTTCGCATCTTTCCAAACATATTTCTTATGTCTAATTCAATACTGTAGCTGCAACTTATGATTTAAATACCAAAACTGTTCTGTTTGGTGTCTTACCTGTAAATAGCCGAAACTTATTGTCCCTTTTTGACCCACACAAATGGCAAAATAACGTCTTATGTTTCTTCATCAAAAAGTTGTAGCTTTACTTCTTATCTTTCCAAAACATCTTCTTTTGTCTAATTTGGAGATACATATATCAACTTATGGCTGAAACACCCAAACTGACTCTGTTGTGACGGGCTTCATGCATCACTAAATTGAGTGCCCATTTTGACCACTATCATGACAATATTAGGTTCTAAGTTCTTCATAAAAGTTGTTTCCCTATGTCTTGATACTTCTCTCATTCTGTATTGGTTTCATTTGAGTGTTTGGTTAAGTAGGAATTCAATAAACATTGGACTTGGTTCTGCTGAATCAGGTCTGATCTGTTAGTCTGTGCTGTGTGCCTAGCTTTTGTTTCTTTTTACCGATTGATCTGGGGCTGTGGTCCCTTCTGAACATTTGTAAAATTTTTGTCTTATTTTCTAATGAATCTTTTAATTTCATTCAATTTGGAGACCATAACTCAAATATGTGGTTAAAACCCACAGAAAAGGTCAAGTTTTATGAAAATGCTGAAAAGTTCTTAAATTTATGTACTTTTATACTATATTAAGTATATATATATCTATAGTGTTTTTTGAGTAAAATGTAAGTTGAGAAATTTTGAAATGATGGGTATTAAGTAATGAAGTGTTTTGATTAAAAATTTTGAGTAAGTAATAAAGTCCTTTGTGAAAGAATGATTTTGATTTGGGCTCTATTATGCATGATTGAAATGTAGTATGATGAGATTGAGTTTGTTATGTGAAGTTATGATCATATGCTAGGGTTATCTGCCCTTATAAATAGGCGGACACGCTTAATTGTGTGATGGGGGGGCGCTTTCATAGGCCACGATTGGGGTGGCGCTAATATAGGCCACGATCAAATTTGCTTATGTTCATTCTGCATGAGTACGAGCCTTAACAAAAAAATGAAATTTTATTGTTGCTATAAAAGAATGGAGACATATTTGTATTTATAATATTCTCATTGCTTTCAAAGTATTTGAATTAAATGAATGCGGTTTCGGTATTTATATAGTTGAGTAATTTAAAATTTGCCTTGGCTATTCTTGTTAATTAAATTGTTGGTTATTTAGCACTTTAGCACCACTGAGTCTTCCACTCAGCGCGTTGATTTTATCATGCTCAGGTTAGGAGCGGAGGGTGTTCTTCAAGACTAGAGGAGGAGCATTAGATTAGATATCACATTTTAGGTAGGATATTTTGTAAATGGTGATTATTGGCATGTCTATAAATCTTGTGTTGTGGAGGTTGGATAAATTTATAAATAATGTATTAAGAGTTATGATTATTTAAGGAAATAACATCTTATTATATTTTTGGTGTATGATGATTATAGATTCCTTGAAAAGAAAGTGTTTAGAATATTATGCGTATGTTGATGGTTATTTAGAAGTGCTTGTGGTATGTTGTGTTGAATTGGAGTTTTGGGGGTTTGGAGAAAATTGGAAGTGTGTATATTTTCTTTGTGTGTGGCAAGTAAATTTTTAGGGGAAACTCTTGCGAAATTTTCGTAGGAAATTCCTTAAACATTATTTCTATAAAAAAAAATAAAAAAAAAACAAAATGTTAATTACTTGCCTCCTTATGAAAATTTAACCACTTCTACTTCTAACTTGTGATCTAGCTTTAATAAGTGATATAAGACGGTGCTCCGGCACTGATTGTGGCATCCGCCGTCTAGTTCTCCAGGATTGGCCGGCGGGTGTTACAATAAAATTCTATCACCACATTCTCATAGCAAGGCTTATTCACAGATAGAACTCCATCCACCCTTGAAACTCAAATAACTCTCTCAAATTCAACTCTTGTTTCCCAAAGAACTTCCAATCAATCACGTAAGAGAGCATAAGAGGATTTGGGGATAGGACAGATTTACCTTTGCCACGAGAAGCCGAAATCTTTTCTTTCGCTTTTTCTTTTTCTTTCGATTTCTCTAGTTTGCTTTTCGATTTTTCATTTCCTGAACTCGATTCCACTACCGATTTCTTCAGTTCCAACTCTTGCTTTTCCTACTTATTTAACTTCTTAAGAAGATGTAATTCTTTTTCAGTCATAGAATCAGAGGAGGAAGAGGTGGAACTGGATTTGGTCATGTTCAGGGTTTTAGAACAAACAGGAGTTAGGGTTTCGTTGTGAGGAAGAGATAGAGAAGAGAAAATAGTGTTTTGGTAGAAGAAAGAGCAATTAATTAGAGAAGTTATGGTTTTAGGAAAGAGAGAAACAACTTAAAAGAGAAGTTATGAGAGAGGCGTGGGAGAGAGAAGAAAACAAAAAGAATATAACGGTTTAAAAGAAAACTGAACCGACTTAAAAAAAACTTAGCAAAATTTAAATAAAAGAACTAATACATAATGAAAGGAAATGCCGATAAAGAATAAAATGAAAGTGAAATAAAACAAAATAAAATAAAGAAACAAAATTAGATAAAATAATAATAAAAATAAAATAAAAAATTGATTGTTTTGATTTGTCTAAAAATAGAATCTGATGTAGATGGTGACATTAGAATTCCACATTAGAACTTTATATAGCTCTTCTAAATACAAAAACGTTTTTCAAAGAAAATCACACAGAATAGAATTTTAAAACATAACAAAGAACAGGTCTTTCAATCTCAAACATAGAAAGCATTTTAGAACATACACACGGAGTTCTAAAATTAAGAGTTTAGAACTAACATACCTAGTTCTTTTCTAATTAAGCAGAATTGGCTTTCATTTAAAAGTTTAGTAAAAATATCTGCCAATTGCTTTTCTATAGGAATGAACTCGATCACTATATCACCTTTTTGAACATGATCACGTATGAAGTGATGTCTTTTGAACATGATCACGTATTGAGTGATGTCTGAGTTCTATATTGCTTGATTCTAGGATGTCTGGATGGGATTCTTAGATAAGTTTGACAGGGCTTTAATGTTGTCACATTTGATTAAAAACTATTTTAATTTTAGACCATAGTCTTGCCAATTATTGTTTGATCCACAAGAACTTGTGGCAACACAACTTTCAGCAGCAATATATTCTGCTCTTGCAGTAGATTAGAGCACCAGAAGTTTGGTTTCTTGCTAAACCTAATACAAGGGCGCTACCTAGAAATTTGGCAAGTTCCAGGACATGCTTCTTCTATTTATTCTGCTTCCTGGCAAAATCAGGAATCCCACTATACCCAACAAGATCAAAATGTATTCATGTTTTAGTTAGAATACCACAGACCCAAATTAGAAGTTTCACAAAGAATTCTTTTTACAGCAATTAAATGGGATTCTTTGGGACATGATTGAAATCTAGCACATAAACAAACACTAAAGTGAATGTCAGGTCTTCTTGCAGTTAGATATAGTAAAGGACCAATCATACTTCTAAATAATTTAATATCCACATCCTTTCCATTTTCATCTTTTTCTAATCTTGAGGATTGGCTCATTGGTGTAGTACATACCTAGGCATTCTCCATTTTGAACCTTCATTCTCCATTTTGAACCTTTTTAACAATTCTCAACTGTACCTTGGTTTATGAAGATTCCATTATCACATTGTTTGATTTGAAGTCCAATGAAGAAGTTTAATTCTCCCATCATACTCATTTCAAACCCACCGTGCATAATCTTAGAAAATTCCTTACAGAGAAGGTCATTAGTAGAACCAAAGCTTATATCATCAGCATAGATTTGCACAACTAGAATATCAGATGCTTTATTATTAATGTATAATATAGTATCCACCTTTCCTCTAGAAAAACCATTTTCTAACAAAAACTTACTTAATCTTTCATACCAAGCTCTAGGAGCTTGTTTTAAACCATAAAAGTGCTTTAGTAAGTTTGTAAACATGGTTTGGTTTATCATATAAAAAATTTCAAAAACTGGGTGGGTTGTTCAACATACCACTTCTTCATTTTAAAAACTATTTAAAAAAACAACTTCTTTCACATCCATTTGAATATAATATGAAGTTTTAAAATTGTGCAAAATGCACAAAGGCCATTCTAATGGCCTCGAGTCTAGAACTGGAGCAAAGGTCTCATTCAAAATTGATGCCCTCTTCTTGGTTGTAACCTTTGAGCCACTAACCTTGCTTTTGTTTCTCATAATTTACCTATGTTTCATCAAGCTTATTTTTCTAAATACCATTTGTTCCAATAACCAAAATTGGTTTTTAGGTCTAGAAACAAGTTTCCAAACTTGATTTATTCAACTTGATTTAGTTCTTCTTACATAGCAAGAAATCCAACTTTCATCATATTGAGATCTTTTAAATTCTACTTTCATCATTTTGAGCATCTTTTAAATTCTTAGGTTCTAATTGAGAAACGAAAGCAATATTACCAAAATATCTCTTAAGTTGAGCTCTAGTCATCATCTTTCTAAAGGGTTGTCCATGATGTCCTCTTAAGGATGATACCTGTGAAATCGCCACTCTTTTGGTAATTCAAAATTCTCATTTTCTATTTTTGGCATTTGACTTTCAGTTACGTTCTAATCTTCATGTTCATCTTGTGATTCAGCCTAATTATCAATATTCTGCTCACTTTTTGGCTATTTTAGTTGTTCTGGTTGTTCATTATGCTTTTCTTGATTGAAATCTACAAGATCATCATTTTCTAAAATTCTAGAAGGAGAATCAGATTCATCAAACACAATACGGATAGATTCTTCTACAACTAGACTTTTCTTATTAAATACCCTATATGCTTTACTATTACTAGAATATCCTAGAAAAATTCCTTAAAAGATTTAGCATCAAATTTAGTTAGGTGATTTTTCTTGTTATCTAGAATAAAACATTTACACCCAAAAATATGAAAATAACAAATGTTTGGCTTTCTACCTTTATATAGTTCACATGGAGTCTTTTTCAGTTTAGATCTTACCTAAACCATGTTTAGAATATAACAGGCAGTGTTAACGGCTTCTCCCAGAAATACTTTGGTAAATTAGAATCACTCAGAATGGTTCTGGCTATCTCCTGAAGTCTTCTATTCTTACATTCCACTACTCCATTCTGCTGGGGTGTTCTAGGTGCTGAGAAGTTATGGAAGATTCCTGATTCTTTGCAAAAAAAAACATCAAATTTTTTATTTTCAAATTCACTTCCATGGTGTTTTCGCCAACCGCCCCCGAGCGATCCGGAAAATGCTCGATTTATATTGTTTTTGGAAATTGGAAAAGTGATTATTAAGAAAAGTGGTGACAAAACCTTTAAAAAGTGGTGACAAACCCTTTTAGGATACGATGCCCGTAAATCAGTTTATAAAACATTTTGAATCGCCACCCATTTTTTCGGCAATGGGACCGGGTGTCCAATTAAAAATGACTTCATTAAACCAATTTTATTTAGGCCAATTATTTTTAAAAGACTAATCAGGCGTAACCAGCGTACGATTTCTGGATAAGGGAATTGGGGTTTACGTCGGGCCCGTTTAGAAGGCGACGCCCGGAAAACCGGGGCCTCTTTTAACCTACAATTTCTAATTTATTTTAATTTAGAAAAGCCAATAATTTATTTATACAAACCCAACCCGAGTAAATCGAACCGAGTTCCAATGTGAAAAATTATTTAATCGTCCCAAATAAATTCATTCATTGCATTCATAACCATTCAAACCACATCGATCATTCAACCCATAGCAATTAAATTAAATAATTAAAAGACCCGCTCTTGCCTTATGGTTAAAGGCGGGCCACAAACCGAACCTAAAATACATTCTATCCAATTTAAATTCAATAAACCCTAAAAACCCAAAATCATGCATAATGAAATATTAACCTATTTGATTTGATTAAACCATAATCTGCCCATTATTAAATGTTTCTTGAATTATAAAAAGAAATTGAAAATTGAACATTATTTAATTACACGAAATTATTATTATTATTTTTTAAAAAGAACAAAATCATTTTCTGGAACCCTAGAACAGTCGCGTCACGCAACTGTTTCTATTGGAAAGAACAGATTGCGTGACGGATCTCCTTAGTTGCGTGAGCAGCTTGTTATGACTTTGGCAAAATTTTCAGATTCATTCAATCGTTTCATCAATCGTTTATTTAAATCATAATATTAAATAAGAAAATAAAAACGAGGTAAAAATTATAAACACGAACAGTTCCGTCACGCAACTAGTCAGGGTAATGTCAAGCTCTTTTGGACATGAACAGTTCCGTCACTTAGCTTGTAGCTGCGTGACGCAACTGCTCTGGTCCGCAACTACCTTTCAAACTACCTTTTTTACGTTCTCTTTTTATCAAAACTTGTTTAATATACCTCAAAAACGTCCAATAATAGGTAGAATATTATTCAACCAATATCAAACTACCCAAATACCAACAAAATAGATATTAACCAAAATAGATATTAACAAATTAATAACTAAGAAAATACTAAGAAAAGTTTAGATGATTACCTAACCCTCAGATTTGAGGATTGCACATGATCAAAATGCCTTAGGAATAATGTTTCAAGATCCCAGAAATGTTCTTTTTGCCAAGTCTTAATAAAAATCTCTCTTTTTTTCTTTTCTCTCTTTTCTTCTTTTTATGTCATTTTTTTTTGTTTTTCAATCTAGTTAATCTCTAAGGCTGATCTTCTTCAAGATAACTCAAAGGAGTTCTTGCAAAAAATCTCGCCGCAGTTCTTTTCTTAACCCTTAAAAATTTTTCTCCAAAATCTCAAAAGTCCCTTTTAAAAGATAAAAATGCAGTATTTATATGGGTAGGGCAACCTGCATCACAATCAACTAACAGTTGGGTGACGGACCCGAGAGCTTGCGCTTGACGCAGCTCAACTTTTTGGACCTTTGCCACGTTATCCAATTCAAAAAAGCAGAAAACCGTTATATGGGGTTTTTTCAAGGTGATGTCATCCTGGGTTAGAGTTTGCGTGACGCAAACTTATTTCGTGCCGTCCACGCACCTTATAGCTCGTGACGCCAACCCTAGCGCAGATCAGACTTCCTTGAATTGGTTTTAAATCGATTCTTGGTTTAAAGACTTCAACGTTGACAACCTGATCCTTATTCCGCGTCCCTTGTTAACCTCATCGGGTAGGTGGGGCATAAAAACACGCGTCAACACATTGGTCACTTCTAATCGCAAAGATGTTGTATCCTTTCATTCTTATTCTTTTGCATTGATGAAACTAAATATCATATGAACTAATTCCTTATTTCTAAGGAAGAGGTCCAAGCTGAATCTGGAGTAATCATCAACAATAACAAGTGGCATATGATTTACCTCCAAGGACTAGAAGTATCTAAACCCATCGCCCGTCCAGGGAGACAACAATGGATTGGGCCACATTCGGTGCCGGAGGCACCTTTCTTAACTTACATATAAATCATATTATCAGGTTATGAAAGAAGTGATTTAGTATTCACAAGTTTTAGCAAGTAATCAATTTTTTATTTGTTTTTTTTTTGGAAAATGATTTGGGAGAATCCTACAGAAAAACTGCCAAGAGTTTAACCTAAAAAATTGAACTCGCCCAAACATGTGAATACCAAAAAGCACTCCTAAAATTCAAACTCCAAAACCCCCATTCAAACTTCCCAGAACCAACACAACACAACCACGCTTTATATAACTTCATAACCAATGAATTCGTCATTAGCTTTAAAGTAATCCATCAAACTAAATGAATTTATTTATATATCAAGTCCTAATAATCCAACCATTGCCAACTATTTAGAAAAAAATAATTTATATCCAATCATTAAATAAGTCCCATGCTTAACTCCAAATATATATACCAAAATAATTTATAGCATCATGCTTAAGTTATATAACTCAAACAACATAATCTCCAAATAGATAATAATTATACATGTCATAATTGTTAATTACATAAAACTAAATCTACTACCAAAATAGTCTCTTCTGCTTTGATGCTACTCTTCTGGTCTTCCAGCAGCAACCACGGTCTTCAACCCGCACGTGATAAAAATCAACGCACTGAGTATAAAACTCAGTGGTCTCAAAAATCACATACTTACCTACGTTGCGATGGCAACATACTTGGAACATAAATTTCATAAAAAAAAAAGTTCACAATCACAAAATCATTTGCACAATCGACATGCATATACTTTTATAGCAAAGGAAATATCAACTAAACTTACAATTTGATATCATATATAACCTAGTCCTTTCATATCATATGTTCATTACTTTTGACATTTATTTTAATTTATTTTACAAATAAGCATGCTATTTATTTTAAACAATGTTACCAAATTATTCTCTCATGCTTTAAAGATTCATTTGATAACATAATAATTTATTCCTAAACTAAGATTAACTAAAATAATATAATCTCATTAATTTAATTTCCTTAAAAATGTTTTCTAAAGGGGCTTGCATACACTTAGAAGAAAATGAAGTAGATAAGATTTCACAAACTTATTCATAATGGCCTTATATGCCAACATAATTATAGGGCTTCAAGAGCCTATCATAACATATGGAGTGCCTCCGTTATAACATAAGGCACCCATGTGCCTAGCATATGATCATAGCTTCATATCATAATGGCATCAAATACCGAGCATGCTCATCTTACATAATAAATCAAATCACGAGCCCGTAACATTAAAATTCAACATTTCTCATAAAATTCATTTTCTTTAGGTCTTCTTAAAATCATATTATATGCTTGTTTAGAAACTCAAGTTAATTCACTAAAGTTTCATTGCTTAGCATAATGTCTTATTCATAGGGAAAAACTTTCAACTTATGTCTTATGTTAATCAAATATCTAAAAATTATCAAGAGAACTTCATCACACATGATTATACATACCTTTATTCAAATTTAACCTTATGATTCAAAGTTCATAGGGAAATTTCTCAATGCTATCTAGCATTTTCATCCAAACTTTCTCTCAACATATTATCCCAAACCTAAAACGCATTTTATCATTTTAAAGGTTATTTTATAATCCCAATAAGATTGAATTTCCTATGTTTATTGGCCTCAATTTCCTATGTTATGGCATAAGTAGGAAAAAGTCTCATATTTGATTTACTTAGGCAAATCAACTCTCTATTCATTCTAACATCATGCATTTAATCTTAGCAGCACATTCATAACATCATTTCACCTCTTTAAACCTTAACATGTCAAATCTCCAAATTTTAGCTTACTTTAGGCATGGAAAAATTATGAAAGACAAAAGATACAAGGTAGAAATTTCTACCACATGCTAAATACTCATCAAGCATCATTTTAAGAGTATAAACAAGCAAAGAAAACAAGAAAAATTTAAGGCCCTTTTTCCTTAGTAGGTTCAGCCTCTATTGGATAAAAAAGAGGAAAATGTTTTCCTCTTCAATCAAACATATAATCATGCATAGAAATCACCCAAGAGCAACATTTCATACAAAATTCTCAACTTTCACATAATAGCATAAATTCATAAAATTCAAAAATGGAAAGAGGAAAAGTCTATTTATGAACACCAACCTCTAAAAACTGCTTAGATTAAAGCCCTCTAAGCTTTAAATCTTAGCTTTTCCTTTGTCTTTGGTGGAGGATTCTCCAACCTCTACATAAATAGAAAATCAAAAATCAAAATCAAGAAAATAAATAAAAGAAGAATTGGAGCATGAATGAACATGGAAATATTGAAAGAGAATCAAAACCCAAAAATAACAAAGAAAATCATCAAAAAACTTACTTGGCTTAAGTAGAGTATCTCCAAATTTTCTTGAAAATAATCTCACCAAAAATCACTACCCAAGCTTAAATCTCCAAGATTAATTACTTATTTAAGGTTTAAAGGAGTGAAAATGGTGTGTTTAGTAAGTAGGAATTGAAGAAAAACAAAGAGAAGGAGAGGAAGAAGGTGACTCCTAAGAGGAGAAGAAAAAGAAGAAAAAGGTAAAGTGGTTGCTTAATGGACAAGCTTTGACTTATATAGTCAACAAGGGCATTGTAGTCATTTCGCACTACTTCCTCAAGAAGTGACATTTGGGTGGTTAAGATTAAGTCAATGGTACTCTAATCTAATGGCTAAAAATATTCTCCAATTAAATTCCTTCAAAATTTTATTTATCTCTATAAAATTCTTTAATTTACTCCACAAAAATAATTTCTCAAATTTTCTTAATTAATAAAACACCATAATTCACTATTCACCAATTATCTAAATTCTCCAAATAAATTCATTACTTACTTTATTAAATAAAATATAAAATATAATAGTAATTTTTTCGGACAAAAAATACTATTCACAGACCAGTAAACTACTATTTCAGACATAGAAAAACAGGGCGTTACAGCTCTCCCACCTTAAAGAATTTTGTCCTCGAAATTCACCTTAAATAAACAACTGAGGATGTTGTTGTCTCATAATGTCTCACTTTCCAAAGTAGCTTCCTCGGTCTTATGATTTCTCCAAAGGACCTTTACTAGAGGAATTATCTTATTCCTTAGTTCCTTAATCTCTCTAGCAAGTAGCCTCATTGGTTCCTCCTCATAACTCAAAGCCGGCTCTATAGTCACAGACTCAACTGATATCACATGTGATGGGTCAAATCGATACTTCCTCAACATAGACACATGGAAGACATTATGTATCCTATCCAGTGTTGGTGGTAAAGCTAGTATATAGGCCAACAGACCCACACGCTCAACGATCTTGTAAGGACCAATGAACCTAGGACTAAGCTTACCCTTTCTTCCAAATATCAATACCTTCTTCCATGGGGATACTTTAAGAAAAACCTTATCTCCCACTACATACTCTATATCTCTCCTCTTCAAGTCTGCATAATCTAATAATTCTAACTTTATCCTCTGTATCTCGAATCAAATCCAAACCTACCATCTTGTCCTCACTCAACTCTGACCAACATAGTGGAGTCCTACATCTCCTACCATACAGTGCTTCAAAAGGAGCCATCTGAATGTTCAACTAATAACTGTTATTTTAGGCAAATTCCACAAGTCGAATGTACTTCTCCCAACCACCCTTAAACTCAATGACACAAGCTCTCAACATATCCTCCAGAGTCTGAATAACCCATTCTGACTTACCATCTATCTGAGGATGAAAAGCTGTAAGCTGTGCTGAAATTCAACTTAGTACCCAGGGCCTCATGTAGCTTCTTCCAAAATCTAGAAGTAAATCTCGGATCTCTATCTGAAATGATGAAAGAGGGAACCCCATGCAATCTCACTGTCTCATCTATATAAAGCTGTGCATACTACTCCATGGTGGAGTCAGTCTTAACAGGAAGAAAGTGCGCTGACTTAGTTAATCTGTCAACTATCACCCATATAGTGTCTTTCTTTTTAGGAGTCAAAGGCAATCCAATCACAAAATTCCTAGTAACCTTATCCCATTTCCACTCTGGAATAGAAGTAGGGTGTAGCAAACCAGAAGGAAACTGATGCTCTGCTTTAACTTGTTGACACGTCAAACATAACTTGTTGACACGTCAAACATCTCGACACATAATCTGTGATATCCCTCTTCATAGCCGACAACCAATATTGTGATTTCAAATCCTGATACATCTTATTACCGCAGGATGTATAGAATAAGGACTACTATGAGCTTCCTCTAAGATACTCTTCCTTAACTTTGAAATCTTAGCCACACAAATTTGATCCTCAAAGTACAAGTAGTCATCATCTCAAATCACAAACCTCTTTTTCTTACCATCTCTAACTAGGCCTTTCCTAAAAGCAATTGTCTCATCATCTCTCTATGCATCTTGAATCTACTGAAGTAGGCTAGGTCTAACCATAAGCTCTTCCACAAGTGCACCATTACTAGCCATAGATAATCGAGTGTTCATAACACGTAAAGTAACCAAGGAATTTTTACTAAGTGCACCTGCGACCACATTAACTTTACCCGGATGGTAATCAATGGTGAAGTCGTAGTCCTTGAGAAGCTCTACCCATCTGCACTGTCTCAAATTAAGCTCCTTTTGAGTAAGCAAATCTTGAGACTCTTATGATCCGTATACAGATGACACTTCTCACCATACAAGTAATGCCTCCAAATCTTCAAAGCAAAGACTATATCTGCTAACTCCAAATCATGAGTAGAGTAGTTCCTCTCATGAGGCTTAAGCTATCTAGAAGCATAGGTAACTACCTTACCCTCCTGCATAAGTACACAACCCAATCCATTATGCGAAGCATCACTATACACATCATACGGTCTACCTGAAACTAGTTGTGTCAACAATGGAGTGTCAGTAAGCATTGCCTTAAGCTTCTTAAAACTACTCTGACATTCATCAGTCCACTCGAATCTGACATCCTTTCGAAGTAGTCTAGTCAATGGGGCCATAATGAGAGAAAATCCCTTGACAAATCTTCTACAATAACCAGCCAATCCTAAGAAACTACGAATTTCTATAACATTCTTAGATGGCTTCCATTCAAGTACTACCTTAATCTTCTTCGGATCAACTCTATTACCATCAGCAGAATGATATGACCTAAGAAGGCAATCTCAGATAACCAAAATTCACACTTACTCAATATAGCATACAACTTCCTCTCTCTCAATATCTGAAGTACAATCCTCAAATGGTGATCATGATCCTCTCTAGTCCGAGAATATACCAAGATGTCATCGATGAATCATGATCTCTCTCTAGTCCCGAGATGATCCTCTCTAGTCCGAGAATATACCAAGATGTCATCGATGAATACAACCATAAACTATCTAAGTAAGGATGAAAGATCCGGTTCATCAAATCCATGAAGACTGCAGGAGCATTAGTCAAACCAAATGGCATCACCAAGAACTCATAATGACCATAACATATCCTGAAAGTAGTCTTAGGTACATCTGATTCCTTAAGCCCCCAGCTGATGATAACCCGATCTCAGATTTATCTTCGATAACACGCTAACTCCTCTTGACTGATTAAACAAATCATCTATCCGAGGCAATGGATATCGGTTCTTCACAGTAACTTTGTTAAGTTGTCTGTAGTCAATACACAATCTCAGGGATCCATTCTTCTTCTTTACAAACAACACTGGAGCACCCCACGGAGATACACTAGGACGAATGAAACCCTTATCAAAAAACTCCTGAATCTGAATCTTCAACTCTCTCAACTCAGTAGGTGCCATCCGATATGGGGCAATGGATATCAGCGCGGTACCAAGCATAATCTTAATACCAAACTCAACCTCTCTCTCAAGAGGTAAACCATGCAACTCCTCGAGAAATACATTCAAAAAATCACATACTGTAGGTATATCACGTACATTAGGAGATTTTGACTCTGGATCAAGTATACACGCTAAGAATACCTCACAACCATGCTGGATCAATCTTCTAGCAGTAGAAGCAAAAATAATATTAGAGAGGCTAAGAATACCTCACAACCATGCTGGATCAATCTTCTAGCAGTAGAAGCAAAAATAATATTAGAGAGGTAATCCAACCTCTCACCCACAACTATGATCTCCTCACCAGATGAAGTCTGGAGTGTAATCCTCTTAAGTCTACAATCAACTATAACTCCATGTCTAAATAACCAATTCATACCCAAAATCACATCAAACTCTCGGAAAGGCAACTCTATCATATCTCCCAGAAACACATAGCCATGAATTACAAATGGAAAATCCTTATACACCCGATTAACTACCACACTATGACCCAAGGGATCAGTGACCTCAATACTATGCTCTAACATGTCAGCATGCATATTACCTAGTCTACCCACATGTATGCACAAATATGAATGCATAGAGCCAGGATCAATCAAAGCATGTACAAGGGTGTCAAAGATAGAGAATGTACCGACTATGACATCTGGGGCATCCTGCTCCTCCCTAGTCCTGGTGGCATAAGCTCTGGCAGGAGCTCTGGACTCAAGTCTGTCTACTGTCTCAAAAGTTGGTCTCTGACTCCTAGAGTCTACTGTATCACCACGGCCTCTTCCTCTACCTCTCAGAACAAAGGGAGTTGACCTCCCAGTCTGTGGAGCTGAATCAATCTTAGCCATAGGACAATCTCGTATCATATGCTCTGTAGACCCATATCGAAAGCATGCCCTCGAAAACCTCCTACAAAACCCCAACATGCCTCCTACCACACTGAGTACATGCCGTTATATCAGTCCTGCAGTATCTCCACCACTAGCAATAGATGTAGTCTGTGGAGCTAATCTAACATAAGTACCCTGACCATGCCTCTGACCTTATCTAAACCTAGACTGGTGTGCACCTCTGTGTCTCATACTGCCTGACTGAACCCTAGAAGTCTGACCAGACACTGCTCCCTGAAACCTCTTCTGCTGACCCTGCTGACCTCGCTGTCTCCTGGCCTGCTGCTTAGTCTGAACCTCCTCAAGCTCTAGAGCAGCCTTCAATAGGGAAGACAATGAAGTGTGGGGATGAGCAACCAAATGCATCCTGTACTCATCATGCAAGCCTTTCCTGAAGCGCTTGCACCTATCCAACTCAGAAGGAATCAAATCAGCGGCATACCTACTCAGTCGAATAAACTCTCGCTCATACTCTGACATAGTCATCCTGCCTTGCTTAAGTTCCAGAAAATCTAGCTTACATTGATCAATAAAAAGCTCTCCAATATACTTCTATCTAAACTCAGAAAGGAAGAAATCCCAGGTCCTCTCCTCGGCACTGACTGCCTGAGACACAGTCCCCCACCACTGATAAGCCTCTTCCTTCAACAAGGAAGTGTCACACACTAAACTGTCCTGAGGGGAACATAGCTTCTGCTCTAATATCCTCTCCAAAGACCAAAACCAATACTCCACTACAAAAGCCATGTCATCTTTTCTACCCATGAACTCAACAGCACCACAATTCCTCAATTTCTCTATAGGGGGACGACCTGGAATGGGGGCTGGAGAGACCAGAACCAAGGGAACAGCTCCCGCTACCTACCTCAAAGCAGCAACTAACTGCTGAACAAGTACATCCTGATTAGGCCCCGCAGGACCTGCAGTAGCCTACCCCACCCTAGAGGCGTGCTCCGTATCAGAACCCAAGACTCCACCAGTGGCACCACCATCAAGAATATCGCCACCAGGAGGGGCATAACTATCCACCTTCTCATCAAAAAGGTGATGAGACATCACTCGACTCCTACAAAGACCAAAAGCTTTGCATCAGAGAGAAATTCCAAAACAGACCAATATGGCATATATTTAACTTAAATTACTTATACGCTCACTTCAAAGCAAATAAATATACTCCTAGAACTGCCAAAACCTATGCTTTGATACCACTAAATGTAACACCCACCGCCGGGTCCCAACAGACCAAACAACAGATGCCACATTTGGTGCCGGAGGCACCTTCCTAACTCACATATAAATCATATTATCAGGTTATGAATTAGAAGTGATTTAGTATTCACAAGTTTAGCAAGTAATCATTTTTTATTTGTTTTTTTGAAAATGATTTGTTTTTATTTGTTTTTTTGAGAAAATGATTTGGGGAGAATCCTAACAGAAAACTGCAAGAGTTTTTCCCCTAAAATTGAACTCACCTAAACATTGAAATACCAAACCACTTTCCCTAAATTCAACTCAAACCCCGCATCAAACTCCCAATACCAACACAACACAACCACTACTTCTATAACTCATCATACCTTGTAAATTCCTCATTTAGCAATTAATAATTCATCAAACTAATGAATTTATTTAAATATATCAAGTCTAATATCCAACCATGCCAACTAATTTAGGAAAATAATTTATTAATTTAGAAAATAATTTATATCCAATCATTAAATAAGTCCCATGCTTAACTCCAAATATAATTTATAGCATCATGCTTAAGTTATATAACTCGAAAAACATAATCTCCAAACAGATAAAATAATTATACATGTCATAATTCTTAATTCCATAAAACTAAATCTAATACCAAAATAGTCTCTTCTGCTCTGATGCTACTCTTCTAGTCTTCGAGCAGCAACCACGGTCTTCAACCCACGCGTGATAAAAATCAGCGCGCTGAGTAAAAACTCAGTGGTCTCATAAATCACATACTTACCAACGTTGCGATGGCAACATACTTAGAACATAAATTTCATAAGAAAAAAGTTCACAATCATAAAATCATTTGAACAATCGACATGCATATACTTTTATAGCAAAGGAAATATTAACTAAACTTACAATTTGATAATATATATAACCTCATCCTTTCATATCATATGTTCATTACTTTTGACATTTATTTTACCAATAAGCATGCTATTTATTTTAAAACCATATACCAAATTATCATGCTTTAAATGAATTCATTTGATAACAATCATTTATTCCTAAAACTAAGATTAAACAAAATAATATAATCTCATAAATTTAATTCCTTTAAAAATATTTTCTAAAGGGGGCTCGCATACACTCTAGAAAAAAATTAAAGCAAGATTAAGAATTTTATAAACCTATATCATATGGCCTTATATTGCGCAACCATTAATCATAGGGCTTCAAGGAGCCTATCATGAACATATGGAGCTTGTTCGCAGTATAACATAAGGCACCCACGTGGCCTAGCATATGATCATAGGCTTCATATCATAATAACATCAAATGCCAAGGCTGCTCATCTTACATAATAAATCAAACTCAACATCAAATCACAATCAGTATATTAGAGCCCAAAAACATATCTTTATGTCTTTTTAATCATAAACATTTCTCATGTAAAATTCAATCTTTTTTAGTCTTGCTTTAAAATCTATTATAATGGCTTTAGTTTAGAAACTCAAGTAATTCACTAAGTTTCATGCTTAAGCATAATATCTTACCAATAATAGAACACTTTTTCAAAACTTATGTTTCTTATATTCATCAAATAATCCTAAAACATACAAAGTAATCAACGAGGGAGAACTTTTCATCACACCATGATTCATACATAACATTATCCAAATAAACCTATGTTCAAGTCATTAGGAAATTTCTCATTTCTCAAGGTATAGCATTGCATTTCCATTCCACTTCTCAGCACATTTATATTATTTACCATCAAACAAAAGCATTTATTCATCTTAAAGTATGTTATAATCCCAAAAGATGACTTTTTTCTATTTTATGGCATAAGCTTAGGAAAAAAGTCTCCATATTTGATGTTACTTAGGCGCAAATCAAACTCTCTGATTCATGTCTAACATCATGCATTTAATATTCATTCTAACATCATGCATTTAATCTTAGTAGCACATACATAACATCATTTCTCCTCTTTAGACCTTAACATGTCAAATCCCCAAATTTTAGCTAACTTTAGTCATGAAAAAATTATGAAATATAAAAGATACAAGGTAGAAATTTCTATCACATGCAAAATTCTCATCAAGCATCATTTTAAGAGCATAAATAAGCAAAGAAAACAAGAAAACCTTAAGGCCATTTTGCCTTAGTAGGTTCGGCCTCTCTTGGATGGAGAAGAGGAAAATATTTTCCTTTTCAATCAAACATATAGTCATGCTTAGAAATCACCCAAGAGCATATTTATTAAATCAAAATTCAACAATTCAAACATTTCATACAAAATTCTCAACTTTCACAACATTTCATACAAAATTCTCAACTTTCACGTAATAGCATAAATTCTCGAAATTCAAAAATGGAAAGAGAAAAAGTGTATTTATGAACACTAACCTTTAAAACAAGCTTAGATTAAAGCCCTCTAAGCTTTAAACCTTAGCTTTCCTCTTGTCTTTGGTGGAGCGTTCTCCAACCTCTGCATAAATAGAAAATCAAAAATCAAAATCAAGAAAATAAATAAAAGAAAACATGGAAATGCTAAAAGAGAAATCAAAACCCAAAAATAAGAAAGAAAATCATCAAAATACTAACTTGGCTTAAGTAGAAAATCTCCAACTTTTCTTGAAAATAATCACCAAAAATCACTAGCCAAGCTTAAATCTCCAAAATTAATTACTTATATAAGGTTTAATGGAGTGAAAATGGTGTGTTTAGTAAGTAGGAATTGAAGAAAAATAAAGAGAAAGAGAGGAAAAAGGTGACGCCTAAGAGGAGAAGAAGAAGAAGAAAAAGGCCTAAGAGGAGAAGAAGAAGAAGAAAAAGGTAAAGTGGTTGCTCAATGGATAAGCTTTGACTTATATAGTCAATAAGGGCATTTTAGTCATTTCCCACTACCTCCTTAAGAAGGGACATTTGGGTGGTTAAGATTAAGTCAATGGTACTCTAATCTAATGGCTCCAATTAAATTCCTTCAAAATATTATTTATCTCTACAAAATTCTTTAATTTACTTTATAAAAATAATTTCTCCAATTTCCTTCACTAATAAAACACCATAATTCACTATTCACCAATTATCTAAATTCTCCAAATAAATTCATTACTTGCTTTCTATCCATAAAAACCATGTGTGCATGCTCAAAGAATATTAAATAAAATATAAAATATAAATAGTAATTTTTTTGGATCAAAATAATACCGATTCCTAGACCAGTGATACTATTCACAGACCAGTAAACTACTATTTCAGACACAGAAAAATAGAGCATTACAAGAAGGAGTAACAGGTCCACATAAATCAAAGTATAACAATTCTAAAGGTCTAGAAGTAGAAACCATGCCCTTAGATATGCAAAATGTTCTAGTTTGTTTGCCCAATTGACAAGCATCACAAATATGATCTTTTTCAAACTTTAGCTTCGGCAAACCACGAACCAAGTCTTTCTTAGACAGTTTAGAAATAAGGGGCACGCTTGCATGTCCAAGTCTTCTATGACATAACCAACTAGAATTATCAACAGAAACTAAGCATATATCTAGGTTATGCATATCAGAAAGGTCTACTAGGTATATGTTCCGAAACCTTTTTCCAACAAATAAAGTTTTGTTATCATGCATGTTCTGATCATTGCATGTTCTGAATTTTCAAAATCAGAGGGGTTCAAGATCACTCTACTATTTTTACTTCTATTTTTATCACAAATCTAACTTACACTTAATAAGTTATAATGTAATCCTTCTACTAAGCATACATCTTCTATTGAAGGATTAGAACCTGCCATGCCAATACCAACAATTCTACCTTTTGCTTTGTCTCCAAAGCTCACTGTACCTCCCTTTTTCTTTTCTAATCTAGTGAATTTCTTTCTATCACTAGCATATGCCTAGAGCAAGCGCTGTCCATGTACTACATTTCTCTTTTCAGCTCACTTCTTAGGCACACCTAGAAAGAGCATGTAGATTTAGTACCCAACTTGTATTGAGTCCTTCAGGGTAAGTGGTAATAGGTGTAGATCCTTTTACATTTATCTTACTGTGATTTTTCTTTCTGTTGAGACTACTAGATTTTTCAAAGTACTTTTGATGTTCTAAAGTCACAACATTAGAAATAGCATTTTTATTAATAGAATCTTGATATTGTCTTGAAGTACTATTATAGCTAGAACTTGTCTTTTGTTTAGAAAATGATTCTGATATTGACTTTAGAATTCCAATCTCAGTTTTCGAAGATTCATTCTTAGAATTTAGGTTTTTACATTTTTCTTCAAAGTGTTTTAGATTTTCAGAAAATATATCATTACAATCTTTAAGATCTTTGACCTCTACGATAAGATCTTTGCATGTAACTCTTGATAAAAAGAATCTTTCAAATGATTACATTTAGTTTTCAATTTTCTAAAATCTTTCTTTAAAACTTTATGCTTTTTAGCAAGCTTTTCAAATTCAGTGCAAAGGTTATTATAAGTATCTAGAAGATCACTTTCAGATTCAAGTTCAGATACACTTGCATTGCTTTCACCATGCTTTTGGCCAGTTGCATCTGCTTTACTACTTTCAACTTTCTGTGTTAAAGTCAGATTGCTGATTTCTTTAGAGTCAGAATCGATAGTGGTCATTGATTTCTTTAGAGTCAGAATCGATAGTGGTCATGAGACAAATATTTGCAATTTCCTCCTTGTCACTTTGACTTTCAAAATTAGAATCCTTTGAGTCACTCCAACTAGCTACAAATGCCTGCTTCAGTTTTTCTTTTTTGACTTCTTTTTTAGCTTAGGACAGTTAGGCTTGATATGACTGAGAGCTTGTTGCACTCATAACAAACCACTACAGAAGGTTCTTTCTTAAGTAAGTTGCTATTTTTAGATGAAAAGTTCTTTGTGATAAACTTTTTATGTGGCGTTCCACCTTTCTTATAGAACTTCTTGAATTTCTTAACAATCAATGTTAAACCATCACTATCAAGATCAAAAGAACTTTCTTCACTAGAAACACCTTCAAAGCCATTCCTTTCTTTTTCTTATCTTCTATGGTTAAAGAAGATTTCATCTTTTCTGAAACAAGAGCTCCCATCAAATAATCATAGGTTAAGGGAGTCTCCTTATAGTTCATGACAGTTCCTATAGAATCTCATTTTTTAGGTAGAATTCTTAGGGAATTTCTAAGGATTTTCTTAAACAGCTCATTCTTTCTAAAATTTGCTTTCCAAGAAGTTCTTCAAAAGGATTAACTAATATTTGTGAATCTGGAAATTTTAGTTCAGCTATAGTTTCTGCCTTCTTTTCATACTAAAAACATTTCATATTCTCATACTAAACATTTCATATTCTCTCCAAAGCATATTGATTATGGATTCCTTCACTCGGTCAACACCCTCATAGGTAACTCTGAGTTTTTCCTAGACTTCGATTGCAGACTTACATCCAGATACTTTATTGTATTCTGTTGGATCTAATGCATAGTGAAGAATATTGATGGCTTTTGCCTTTATAGAAATGTCATTCCAATCAACATCAGTACATTCTTCTTCTGTCTTTCGAACTCTTACATTTTCTACAGTTTTCATAAAGATGCGAGGACCAGTAATAATGTTCTTCTAGTAGTTTATATCATTTGATTTTATAAAGTTTTCCATTTTGGTTTTCCAAAAAGAGTAATTAGAACCATTGAACAGAGGTGGTCTAGAAATAGATTGACCTTCTAAAGATGTAAGAGGAAGTGGGGCTGCCATGGGATCTTTTCTCTTAATTTTCCTCTTAAGCGATTAAGCTTTCAGAAAGTTCAAGAGCCAAAGCTCTAATAGGCAGATTTTGTGAGTTCCCGTTTATGTATGGCACAACCCAAAGGAGGGGTGAGTTGGGGTTTTTTCTAAAAATTTGACTTTTCAAAAACAAAATCAGAAATTCTGTTCGCCAGCAAATTAGAAAGCATTTTGGAAAGTTAGTTATTTCAAGTTAGAAACTCTTCAACCAAAGTTGTTGGCAAGGTCTAGAATAGACTCTGTGTAAGAACAGTTATCTGCATTTAGAATTGCCGTCCACAAAAGCGTTAATCAAATTTAGAAGACTCTGTTGAGAATAGTGTATTGCGTTGTAGAACTACTTCACAAAGCTTAAGGCAAAATGTAGAAAGACTCTGTGAAGAATTAGTTCTGTGAAGAATAGTTATTGCGTTTAGAACTACTTCACAAAGCTTAAGCAAATGTAGAAAGACTCTGTGAAGAATCAGTTATTGCATTTAGAACTGTTTTACAAAGCTTAAGCAAATTTAGAAAGATTCTATGAAGAATAGTTATTACGTTTAGAAATACTTCACAAAGCTTAAGCAAATTTAGAAAACTGATTATAATTCATATTGTGTTTTACACTGAATGTAGAAGGACAGATTAGAACTTGATATGATCACAATACAGAAATCCAGAGTTCTAATGTTCCATAGAGATAAAGCTTATTCACATTTAGAAACAGAAATTCATTAACAACTTTGCATTTCTAACGTTTGCATTTCAAAATCCAGAGTTCTAATGTTCCATAGAGATAAAGCTTATTCACATTTAGAAACAGAAATTCATTAACAACTTTGCATTTCTAAAAAGATTAACAACTGTGTAAATAAAATATAATCAAGCAAAACTTCAGAAAATAAAAGAAGATAAACACAGAGATTTATAGTGGTTCGATACTAACTCGTCTACATCCACTCCCCAGTACTCATCTTGAGATCGTCCACTATGTTATCTCTTTTCAAGGATAAGAGACAAACCAATTTTACCAAGAAATAGATCAACACATAAATCTAACCTTTGTCCCACTAGTTTTTCCAAAGGTTCTAGTCAACCCCAACCCTTTTTGTTTTTTCAAAGAATAGAAACTCACATCAAGACATTAGAATCTCACACAAGGAGAAGATCGCTTAATAACTTATTACACCATAGCTTTTCACCAAAGCTATTATATAAAAGTTTTTCATTTAAAAACCTCTAGTCTATAATAGATTACAAAAATCTATATAGATAGAGAGAAACACAATTTTAAGCACAGGAAGAATATAAAACAAATTTAGAAAACAGATTTAAAGTTTAGAACTGTTCTTCAGAAAAAGTAGTTATTAAATTTTCTTTTCTCTTTCAAAAATATTTCTTGAAGCAAATAGACGAAAAGAAATAAGGGGGTTTAAAGAGAAAGCTTTGAGAGATTTAAAATTTTTATTCAATGGACTCTTACTCCTGCAAAAACCTTTCGTTTTCAAAAGCAAAAAAAAATGTCTTTTATAAGAGGCGTGAGGATCACATTTTTAGAAAACGTTGATCTTTAGCTTTAAAGAGTATTTTAGACTTTCCAATATTAAAAAGATATACGAATCTTTTGTAAATACTCAATTATTTGTTGCCAAAAAGTCAAAATCTTTTTTCATTTAGGTAAGTAGAATTAAAAGAACAAGTTTTCACTTTTCTTTTTAAGGCATTTTCCGAAAATAAAATATATATGAATCTTTTACAAATATTTGATTATTTATTGCCAAAAATAATTAAGCCAAAATCTTTTTCATTTAGGTAAGTAGAATTAAAATAGTAAAGATTTGACTTTTCTTTTTAAGGCAATTTCCAAAAATTATTTTTGATAGAGAGAAAAATATTTTTGTGCTTATAAAAGAATATTCTCTCTATCCTACAATATATCCTAAAATATTAACCACTAAAAAATCTTCAAGATGATCTTCAAAGAATCTTGGATTGGTAGGAACTTGCGTTCTTTAGCAATTTCCATATTAAAAATCTGCATAAAATAATATTAGCACATACAAGAATATTAAATTTATTTGTTTTGCAAAATCATCAAAATCTCAAGATAATTTATTGTTTTGCAAAATCATTCAAAAATCTCAAGGATAAAATTGGATCTTGAGCCAAACAATAAACAAACAAAATAAGGATAGAGAATATGATTGATAGTATTGCTTACTGCATAAAATAATATTAGCACATACAAGAATATTAAATTTATTTGTTTTGCAAAATCATCAAAATCTCAAGATAAAATTGATCATTGAGCCAACAATAAACAACAAAAATAAGATTGAGAATAATGATTGATGTATTTGCTTACCTTTCAAAGATGAACATCAAGATCATAAGTTTAACTCTCATATAATCATTTAAATTCCTACACTTTAACTATTATTCTTTAATTTATAAGCACTTTGTTATTCTGCCCTTTAATTTTCTACCTTTAAATTCAATGCCTAATACTCATTATTGTGCTAACTCCTTTATTCATTATTCTTGTTTTATGAACATGCATCATATTTCCATTATGTGAATGAATGATTGATTGTTGGTTCAGTTATATGATTCTATGATTCTAAGAATAATGTTTATTCTTTGTTTGTGTTGATTATGGATGTTTTATTCTTATTATGCTTTAATGTTGTATTATTGCAAAATGTAAAGGATCCATAAGGATTCCTATTTTTGCTTTTTTGTAATATTAAATTGGGTTTGGGAAATTTGGACGGATGAGGGTAGATTGTACAATTAGGATGGTTTTGTAACACTTTTCTTCTCCCTCCTTCTTTGTGTATGCTTTATGTTTCATATCTATTATGTTTGCAATAACTTGTATGAATGACATATTTTCTAAAAATTACATGAAAACAGTTTTACATCTTAATTTTAGTTAATTGTATTATTGATAATTGTGAATATTTGGACAACATGGAGACCGGTTTAACCAGGCGTAATGGGTGCCTAACACCTTCCCTTTTCGTACCTAACTCCCGGACCCTATCTCTGGTTTAAAACCGGATTAGTCGATTTCAAAGAATCAACTAATTAGAGAATTTTCCCTAATAAGGGCGACGACTCCAAAATAAACTCTAACCAAAGTAAGAAAACCTCTTTTTCCGAGGATTAAATGGGTTTAATAAAAGAAAACCATTTTTATTAAATAAAATCAATCAAGCTCATTCGATTATGTTCTTTCCATATCACTTTTGGAAAAACCACGCGTCCTCAGTATCCTCTTTTGGATTCCTCCGTAGTAAACCGTTTTATTACTTTATCAATGTATGTGGATTTGGATAATCCTAGCAGTCTTCTAGATATGTCTCTATAAATTTTAATACCAAGTATGTAAGATGCTTCTCCCAAATCCTTCATGGAGAAATTCTTGGATAACCAAACTTTAATAGATTTTAGTAATGGTATGTAATTTCCTAATATTAATATATCAATCTACCAAATAAGAAATACAATCCCGCTCCCACTCACCTTCTTATACACACAAGGTTCATCCACATCTTTAATGAAATCAAACTGTTTGATTATTTCATCAAAAGGGATGTTCCAACTCCGCGAAGCTTGCTTAAGTCCATAAATGGACCTTTGCAGTTTGCATATCTTATTAGGAAATTCTTTTGATTCAAAACCGTCAGGTTGTGTCATATACACATCCTCTACTAAATTTTCATTTCATAATGCAGTTTTGACATCCATTTGCCAAATTTCATAATCATAGTATGCAGCAATTGCAAGCAAAATCCTAATGAATTTAAGCATAGCTACTGGTGAAAAAGTTTCATCAAAATCAATGTCTTGCTGTTGATTGTAACCTTTTGCAATTAGCTTAGCTTTGTACGTATGTACATTTCCTTCCATGTCGGTTTTTCTTTTAAAAACCCATTTGCACCCAATGGGCTTTATCCCTTCAGGTGGATCAACTAAGGTCCGTACCTGGTTGCTATATATGGAATCCATTTTGAATTTCACGGCTTCTTGCCATTTCAAGGAATCAATGTCAAACATTGCTTCCTTATATGTGTTAGGCTCATCTAGCATGAGTAAAGCATTGTTCCGAGTTTCCATAAGAAGGTCTAACCTCGTAGGAGCTCGACACATCCTAACAGATCTACGCGGTGGTTCTTTAACCTGTGTATTTGATTATTCATCTAATGTAACAACCTTTCATTCTTGTTCCATCTAAATGTCAGTTTGAGGTTCTTAAACTTCTTCAAGTTCTACCTAGCTCCCACTGCTTTCTTTAAGAATAAATTCTTTTTCAAGAAAGGTAGCATGTTTTGAGTCAAACTCTTTTCTCTCAATAGGATGATAGAAATAATACACAATAGTTTCCTTTGGATATCCCACAAACTTACATTTATTAGATTTAGCTCCAAGCTTATCAGATACCAAACGCTTCATATAAGCGTCACATCCCCAAATCTTTATGTATGATAAGACAGGTCTTTTGTTGGCCCACATTTCATATGGTGTCTTATCAACAGATTTGGATGGAACTCTATTTAGAAGGTTATTGTAGTATTAAGAGCATTTAGATTTCAATTGTAATAATACGCAGCAGAATAATATATTTATAACAAAAATAATTACACCAATAGGGATCTATTTAAATGATTAAAGCAATAAAATTGTTTAGAAGAATACCTCTGATGAAGATTTTTCGAAACTTCAATCTACGCGGCTAGGTTGTCACAAACTACAAGCTGTCCAAGTGTCCGGTGAAATAACCCGAAAATAAAATTTCATAGATTTTCCATTTAAAAATTTAATTGTAAATCCTAACGAGTGAAATTATACAATAAACTTAAAATAAAATGTTATATTATTATTAAATTAGATCTGTAAATCAGTTTGAATCTTCAAATCTAAATAAAAAATTTGAAACCAAATGAAATCGGACTAAACCTTGGATTTGGAAACCGGATCAGCCCAGAGAACCCTAGAAGCATCTTTTTCCTCTTTTTCTTTTCTTTCTCTTCTTCTTCTTCATTCCAAAGCCGCTCAACCTTTTGTTTCTCTCTCTCTCTCTCCTTCCTTTGTTTTTCTGCTCACCTGAGACAGGTCCAGCGAACCTCCTTTCCGTGCCACTATCACTCTATAACTCCTCTCCCTCTGTTTCTGTTTCCGGTGAACGCAACATAGGCAAGTTGTGATCTCTCCTTGGCGGCAATGCAACAGCACCTCTAGCCCTAGCGATTCCAGCCGTCGATTGCCTCTGCTCTCAAGTCACGTTCACTTCTTGCTCACGATTCCAGTGAGCGCTGAACACTGATGAACTGCAGTTTCATTCTTGTAGTCGATGGCGACGATGATAGCGGTACTAAGCTCCTGTCGAGCCCGTTCCTGCTGGCTAGAGGGCCAATCTCGTGCAATAAACACCAAAGATGGACTCCTGAATGAAATCCGAGCTAGATGGCATGAAGAGCGCTCGATTTCGAGCAGTCGTGATTTTTCGGTCACCGTAGACGGCGGCGGCGGGCCGACGAGTCTCCAGCGAAACCCCTGAAAGGCAGAAGTTTGAAAATTACACATTAAACTTGAATCCGAAATCCGATTTTTAATCGGTATAATTTAAGATTCAGTTTATTGAATTTAATGTAAATTTCAAATTTAAAAATTATTGTAATTGGGTTGAATTAATTTTGAAAAGTAATTAAGATTAAGTATAAGATATGAACTTTATTAAATTGGGGCAAATTATAATTGCTAGCATAAAAAAATAAATTGAGCTAAGGATTATAAACCAAATAAAGAACTGAGTTGGATATTTAGTGTCATATGAGTTGTTCAAGAGACAAATAGTAATTTGAGTAGAATGAAACTGATTGCTGGATGAGAACTAGTTATTTTGAAATTAGAACTGAATGAACTAAGATGGTGATGAAATATGTTAATTAAAGGATATAAAATTTTGAGTAAAGATTAATCAAATATAAAGCATTATTTATATTTATTTATATAAAGGATTTATTATTCGATGATTGGTTAAGGAAGTAAATCATATCGAGATGAAGTAAAAATATTTGAGAATGTATTGGGATTATATCGAAGGTTATTTTAATCTATAAGCTATTAGTTGAATGTAAAATTATTATTTATAATAATTGAATTGACTGATTACCTGATAGATGGTTCATGTAAGCAATGATTGATAAATATATTAAATTATCAGTATTCGGACAAGTGAAAAGTCCTAATTGATAGGTGATACCATTAGAGATGTCGATAAGATTTAGATTTCGAAGGTTATTTTAATCTATAAGCTATTAGTTGAATGTAAAATTATTATTTATAATAATTGAATTGACTGATTACCTGATAGATGGTTCATGTAAGCAATGATTGATAAATATATTAAATTATCAGTATTCGGACAAGTGAAAAGTCCTAATTGATAGGTGATACCATTAGAGATGTCGATAAGATTTAGATTAATTATGTAATTTCTTATTTAAGGAAAGCATATGTTTAATGTAATCTTTATATTTGCGTTTTATCTAGATTTTCCGAGTTTGTTTACCGCTCCTGCTAGTCAAAATCCAAATAAAGGCTTGCTCATTTTATCGCTGTGAGTAATAATAAATGATACATACCATCAATTGTATACATGCATAAACCATTTTTTTTATGAAATATATATTTTATTGATATCGAAAAATAGGAGAAGATACATCGGTAAGAATAGCCCCCCTAACTAGTTTGGGCAAACTTGATAATGTAATAAAAGTTGTGTACAAATTATGTGTAAAAGTTGGTGTAAAATTTATGTTTAAAGAGGAAAATGAAGCTAAAATGAATGAAGCTAAATGGTGTGCAGCTTGGTTCCCTTCTCTAAAAATATGTTGAATGTGAGTGTTATGCTCCACCAGCAATTTTTTGAAGACCCAGTTATCATTCGCTGTTTCAGTCTGTTTCTTCAAATCCATAGAATCGGTCTCCAAGCATTGAATTTCACCTAGGTTAATTGCCTAGAGAGCTCCCTTGAATGCAGCTTCCATCTCCAAATCTAGCGAGTGTGAAGCGTCAATTTTGAAAGATAGACCAGCTATGAATCTTCCTTGGTAATCTATGAATCTTCCTTGGTAATCCCTAACGATCGCAGCGCCAGCCCCTCCATTTCTTCCTATCACTCCATCTGTATTGATTTTAAGTTTATTTTTGTCTGGTGGTACCCAACTAACTTTAATTATTCTATCCGAAATGTGTAGGTGATATTGGGGAGTAAGCTTTGCAAGAATTAGTCTGTCGTGATTTTGGGCTAGTCTGGAATGCTTAAGATTCATTGCCCAATGGTAAGTCATCCATGTAATTTCCTGTATCAGCCTGTTCTGATTGAATTGTTCCTCACCATGAGTGATGTTGTTATATGTTTTCCATTGAGTGATGTTGTTATATGTTTTCCATATGAGCCAAGTAATAATTCCTGGTAGCACACCCCTTATGATTTTGACAATGTCTTTCTCCCCTGCTTGTAGCCACCATAGCATGCATAGCTGGTGATAGTTATTAGCTGGTATTATCTGCAAGTCCAAAATATCAGCAAAGAAGAACCATATTGCTATAACTTTTGTACATGTATAAAACATATGGTTATTGGTAGCTTCGTCTTTCTTGCAAAAAGGGCATTGGGTGGGTAGGTGGAACCCTATCTTCCGTAAATTGTCAGGCACAACTAGACTTCTGTGGAAAAGTTTCCATAAGAAAACCTTAATTTTTGGAACTTGTTTGAAACTCCATATAGCTTTGTCTATGAATGAGCCTGTGGTCTGTCCTTGACACCATGTATGAATCTGAGATAGAGAATGAGTTGTTGTGTTTTAATTCTGAGATATGAAAGAATGAGTTGTTGTGTTTGGAGTCCTTAGGTACCTTTCTACTATCAACTTGCTTCCCTCTGTCATTGAAAGAACTAGTTTTACCAAATAGAGAGTCCACTTAGTTTGGCGAATAAAAGTTGTCCCCTGGCCATTGGAATATCTTGAATTGCATGAAAAATGTCCCCAACCAAGAGTTATTAGCAACGATAGTCTTCCCTCAAGATTTTATTAAATTTATGGATTGTCGTGATAGTTTTGTCTAGGCTTCCAAGAGTTATTAGCAACATAGTCTTCCCAGATTTTTAAATTTATGGATTTCTGAAGTTTGTCTAGGCTTCTGATTCCTAGACCTCCCTATGTAGTAGGCATGCATAGTTTACTCCACTTCACCCATTGATGCTTATTTACATCGGTTGTTGAGCCCCAGAAAAACCTTGCCATTTTCTTGTTTAAAAGTTTTATAACTGATTTTGGAAGAGGGGAAGCTGCCATATAATGTAGAGGGATGGCACTTAGGACATGAGAATTATATTATGATCATCGTATAAATTATATTATTACAAGCATATGAGAATTATATTTATATACATTCCATAATTACACTCATATGTGCATAATGATATCCTTTGTGATTCTTTATATTATATGAGTTGATTGAATTACTTGCGATGTAGCTATACAGTGGTTTGTTCGCATGTGGAATTGGAATGAAATAAGTCATGACACAAAACTACAGGATGGCTTCCTAATGGTAATGAAAAAAAAAAAAGAGAATGAAAAAATAATGGGAGGACTGGTCAAATGAAGAATAGACCAGTTGGCCATGTATGGGGGATCGGCTCCTCGACTCATATTTGGGGATGAGCTCCTCAGTCTGTAATAGGGGATGGACTCCTCGTGCCTCGATACATTGATGGGCTCCTTTATAGTAAAATATTATTATCAAATTACTTGCGAAATGAGAAAATAATGATGCCACTAACCAATCTCTATTTGATGTGATTGTTTGAAAGTGATATTTGTTATGGTTGTTAACGAAGTGTCAGGCGCTTGGTTGAATGAATGTTCACCATATTAGTTGTAAAGCATTTTGTGTGACTGTTTGAGTTATGTATTATTTATTAGTATTCACTGAGTTTGTGAAACTCACCCCCCTTCCTTAAATTTCTCCCAGGAGGTAGACATTGTAGTGATTCAGATAAACTCTACTTCTTTCTCCACAAAGTTAAAGTAAAAATTTCCATTTTTTGATAACATTTGAATATTCAATATTGTGTATAAAAATGTATTCATCTTTATACTGAGCTCTGCAAATAGAGAGTCATGTATTATTGTTTACCATTTAAGAATTATCAGTGTGTTGTTCAATAAACATGTGGAATTTTCTAATTGACTCTCTAAAAGTACGATTGGCCCAATTTATCCATATTATAAATGACATAAATGGTATATGAAATACAAGTCCGAGCTATGAATTATTTGAAAAATGAAAGTCAGGCCAGAGATATGATTCGTTAGTATCATTTAATATCGTTGTATTATGGGCCTATTGTTCTTGAAATCGGCTTTAAAGAAATGGATTAAAGTGAGTCAGGCTTACTATGGGCCTTAGGGGCCTTAACCTTAACTAGGCCCTAGTACCAGTCTGGCCCACGATTTTGGATCGTGACAACAGCCTCTACTAGTATCCACACGAATGGACAATCGAAAAAATCAAAAAACTGTTTTTAGAGGGCTGAGAGGTTAGAGCATATGAAGGTGCTAGCTATCGTAAGCTCTATGTTTAGTTTTGTGGTTATATACAACAACTAACTGTTAGTCTGTATTTTATACCTTATATATGAAAATCCTAAGTCATACATAAATTAATTATAATTAATTATTTAAACTTTTAAATTAAATAAATCATAATTAAAATATTCGATTCATTTAATCTAAATTTTATCTTAATAAATTTTAGACATAAATCAATTAAGTCAATACTTGGATCAATTTGTCCCAAAACTAATTTGTAATCAAGTCATACTTCAATCGATTTTCTCATTTTCACTTTCTCATATACATTCTTATGTGTCTGATCTTCTAGGTTCCAAATATATTGGCAGCAAATATAAATTAAATTAATTAATTAATATTTGAAGGCCAAGTACATTGTCTAGCAACATGCGAAGACTATCCAAATATTTGGAAAGTCAAAGTGGTTTGATTTAACTTTTCAATACATGATTTATCAGTGTAATTAATATCCCTTCATCATTAATGTTCAGATTCAGTAATTAGGCATGGAGTGTGTTTACTTTACTAAATCATATTAGTTCTCTTAATCTTAGCCATTGATCATTTGAATGAAATTCCAAATCTAATTTGCTAATTTCATTCTACCTTGCCCAAGGATTTCTTCATCAATACCAGTAGAGAACAATTAGAATATTTTTCCTAATTTAGGCATGGAGTGTGTTTACTTTACTAAAATCATATTAGTTCTCTTAATCTTAGCCATTGATCCATTTGAATGAAATTCCAATCTAATTTGCTAATTTCATTCTAAACCTTGGCCCAAGATTTCTTCATCAACATACCAGTAGAGACAATTAGAAATATTTTCCTAATTTACCTACGGGTGATGAATGCGCGTCTGCTTAATTGCACAAGTATCCCAATACAGTTCCTACTATGTCTAATGAATCATTTACTTATTATTTTATGTAATGAATTAATGTGAAAACGAATAATCAAAAACCTCAATCCCCATATAAAGATAGCTTAGTAATTTCAAGTCAAAGGAATCACTTACAACCAAACAATCACTTGAGTAATGTCCGTAGACGCCAAATCTAATTTGCTAATTTCATTCTACCTTGCCCAAGGATTTCTTCATCAATACCAGTAGAGAACAATTAGAATATTTTTCCTAATTTACCTAGGGTGATGAATCCTCTCTTAATTGCACAAGTATCTCCATACAGTTCCTACTATGTCTAATGAATCATTACTTATTATTTATGTAATGAATAATGTGAACGAATAATCAAAACCTCATCCCCATATAAGATAGCTTAGTAATTTCAAGTCAAAGGATCACTTACACAACATCACTTGAGTATTCCGTAGACGCATGTAACTCTCCATATAGAATTATCATGCAGGTCAATTCAGTGGAAACAAGCACCTATATATTAGTTCTAGATATCACATATATCTCAGCTTATGAGAACAGTCGCTTCCCTAAAAAAAAAACACATAATATATACCAGTCTCAACAACTCTAATCATTGTCCAATAATGAGGAAAACATTAATCAGAAATATTTAGAGACATTGTTTTAATACAAATATAAAATTCATAATTATAACCATATTATAACTTATTTTGCAAAGTAATATTGTCTCAAGGACTTCATCTTTTACTAAGATTCAATTAATAGAATATAAACAATAAATAAATGTCTTTATTAATAATAAAATATTTATTATATGAAATATTATATCTAAAATATAATCAATCAAATTGGCTATAGGTCATATAGCTATCACAATCATGGGGAGACAAAATTTTACTCTTGCTCTCTTGTTCTTTCTATTAGCATAGGCTTTAAGGCATGGAGTGTGGCCTAATTTTTCCTTCCTTGATTCGTGTACGAAGTGTAGATTTTGAAATATTCAAAGCTTGAGACATTGATCTGATATTAGTTCAACGACTTAAAGGAATTTGAGTAATTTGTTCGTAGTTAACATGCACCCTTTTGCGACCACACTTGATTGGTATCTTGGAAGAGTTCAACCAAAGTGCCATTATCTAAACAAGCTTTTCCTTGATGCCAAATTCTAGAGACTGCTTTGGTGGGACAGAAAACGCAGCAGCAACATCTGATATAGCCCTCTTTTTTAGCATGCCATTTTGAATTTGTTTCATTAAACTCTCAAAAATAATTCTTCTCATGTCATTAGACAAATTTAGATACGTTTTTCCTATAATATATCTGTCTTTTTTTATTATTATTACTTTGTCTCTATATTTGAAGTTTTTTGTCTATTTTTTGTAAAAGTAATCCCTTCTTCGTGAGAGATTTATTACTAAATAAAAGTATAATATTTGATTTTACTTGGTTGAAGACTTTAAATCTTGATTTGAAGGTATGGGTCTTCGATCAATGAAGCTTAGTAGTGTGGTTTGTTCCTCCATTGATGATATTGATTCATAGTGATAGAAACTCTTCTGTTGCAAATTCTTAGAAAAAAAATCCAATTATAGAAGATCTAGATAAATTATTATTTTGTCATCTAAATTAATTAACGAACTAGTTACTGCTATAAAGATTTATATCTTTTGTCAAAATCAACTCCAAACGGAAAGATCTAATATTATATTTTTTAATTTAGTTTCATTATTCAAAAGAATATAAATTTTTCTTTTCTTAAAAAATCAACAAACTCTATTTGTTACTAATATTAATGTTTTATATCTAATCTATATGAATATTTGTCAGTCTTATATTATTTTTAATGAATTATATTTTCAAAAATAATATATATAAACTATCTGCCCCTAGCATCTCAAGACCTCAGCTTCTTGCGACATAAGGACCTGATTTGGAGTACCACCAGGTATAGAATTATCACTTTGTCAATCTATTCCACTACAATACCACACCAAAGAACACACTGAATAGAAATAGAGATCAAATAACTAATGAGATGAATAATGCAAGACGAAAAAAGCACAAATAAAACACATAAAAAAAATACAACGAAATCTAAGGCTTTTACTGTAGGAGAAGACATTTGTTCGTAGAAAACGAAATCCTAGCCACCATGATAGTAGAACCCTAACTCTCAAAAAAGAAAGGACTCAAAATTACAGAAAATAAAGCTTTACCATCGTACCATACACCCATTTTTAATTATTATTTTTAATTCAAATTTTACCATGCATACAATTGCAATAAAATTTATGTCCCATTTAGGGATGATAAATTTATCCGACCCGACGGGTACCCGATCCAATCTGATCTAATTTTAGTGGGTTAGGATAGTAAATAAATGGATTTAGAATGTGTTCGAATAGTATTTTTATTATTCGTGCTAGGTTCGGGTTCAAGAACTCGAATACCCACCATCCGTTATCGTTTAATAAATATTGAAAAATATTTAAAATAGTTATTTTTTAAAAAAAAGTTTATATATAGACACCTTTTTAATTATAATTAATGCTATAATTATATTTTTTTTATTAAGTCAAAATAATAATTTTATAATTTTTATTTTTGAAAAATGAAAATTAAAAATATTTTTAATGCTAAACGGGTAATTAATAAGTTTGGGATGAATTCAGATATTAAAAATGAAATTCTAAACGGATTCCAGTAGTTAATTTATAATCAAATTCGAATTCGGATTATTCATTTTAAGTGGATACCCGACCCTTTGCCATCTCTCGTCTCAGAGCATGGCCCTTGCTACCAAGGTAAGGGATTATTTCCAATAAATTTATGGAATTGATAGACAGTAATTAAAATAGTAAAATTAGAATACAGCAAATTAGAAAAAATTTATACAAGTGATCCACTGCAATAATATTATCCACCAAATGCGTCCAATGAAACAATCCTGACCGCATATGGATGTGGCATAAAAAAAAAATAAAAGCACCTACTAACCAACTCCTCTTGCAACTGTTTTCTCCAATTCTTGCTTGTAACACTGTTTATTCTTAGGAGCTAGTCTATAAGGAGAAGAAGCTCAAAAGGGATAATAGTATGGCATTTTCAATCTCAACATCCGTCAAGCCTTTTCACTGTGTTAGCTCTTCAGATTTAACCTCTGCTCCATCGTCATCACCCTTTAGGCCTTTCAAATTCCCTTCTTTCTGGCCATGGCAAAAGGTGAAGATGGGCCCACTGACTGTGTCTCCAATGGGGTTTGGGACATGGGCGTGGGGAAATAAGCTTTTGTGGGGTTATCAAGAATCAATGGACACTGAACTTCAAAAGACTTTCAATTTGGCCGTAGAAAATGGAATCAATCTTTTTGATACTGCTGATTCTTATGGGACTGGAAGGTTAAATGGGCAGAGCGAAAAGCTTCTTGGAAAGTTCATTCAAGAATATCCAGGTCAAGAATCAGGATATCTTTCAATTTCTGGGTTTTTATTAATTTTGGGATAGAGAAAGAAGCTTAGATTAATAGTAACAAATTTTCTCAGGAAAGAGGATGCAAGATGATATTGTGATTGCTACAAAATTTGCTGCATATCCATGGCGTCTCACACCAGGGCAATTTGTCGCAGCTTGCAGGTAAACTTCCCTTAAGTTTTCTTAAAATTTCTTATTAAAATTTAACTCCGGTAAAAAAGAAAACTTTTCTGTTACCCATTTTTAAGTGATGAATTGAAGTCTAAGACAATGATAGGTTCCATAATTCAGAGACGGCAATTGAAAATAAGCCATTGATTGTATTTAGATGTATTTTTTCATTGTTTGACAACTTAATCTAAATAAACTTGTTGGGTACAAATGGATTCCTCAAAATTTTGTGAAACTCATTTGGGATTTCATGTTTTTACCTTCTGTATGGATGAAAAATGCTCATTTTATTGTATGAACATATAAACATGTCAAATTCTATTATTCAATTGAATTCTGTACTTCAAATTCATTTATAACAACAAATTTGACTTAACTTTGACTTGACTAAAATTAGTTGACTTTCCAAATTGAATTATATTATCTCTGTGCTTAATATTTACTTGGTTAGGATACCAAACATGAGAATTCATTTATGCATAAATTTTATTAATGAAATTCACTAACAAATGAAATGAAAATTTTATCAAAACAAGAAATTAAGATCATTTAAGTTTTTAGATGACTGTCAAAATCAGCTATACTCTCTTTTTCAATTTTACATGATCAAATTACATTCAATTGCTTCCAAGCATCTCGTCTTCTTAATTCTTGCAGATTTTTTTGAGCTCTTTTTCTTTGTCATTGGAGGCTTCGCTTTGAATGCAGATTCGTCTTTTAGTATCCAAGATTCTTGGCTATTACTGCACTCATTTCCCCTCGATAGCCCTGACATTCTTCTAGTATCCTCTGTGACTGTACTCTCCATCAAAACTTCTTAATTATCACTTGCACAGCATCGATGCTCTCTTGAATTTCTTGTTTCTCATTGTTCCTGTCTTCTACTTATTTTTATTTATATGCATTTGTTCTTCCATGTCAAAATTCTTCTGAAGCATCAAAATGCTTTTCACTGCACTAAGAATCAAGTCAATTCAGTCTTATTTAATGCGGAATGAATTAGGTGTAGTTATTGTCCTTCTGAAAATAACATTACTAGTGTGATCACTGAGATGCCTAATAGCAAATTGTAGCTTTTTTTTATTTTTCAATTTGCTATGTAAAGAGAATCTCGATTAAGTGTAAATGGTTGGGAACATATTATATTATTCTGATGAAGGTTCAGGCACCAAGAATGGTGATATTTAAAATTTGAAAGAAATTGAAGTGTAAGGATAGCAAGTTTCAAATACTGTAGAATCGATGGAGGGAAATAGAAGAAAATCTGATGAATAATTCTTGGAGGGAATCTTCAAGCTATTGGTGCAATAGACAACTCCATCCAAGAGGAGATGGTTATCAGGAATGGTTTTGCTGATGCAGTAATCTTGAAACTCTGATACCGAAAATATTGCTCATAAGATCTGTAACTAAAGACTGATATAGCGAAAAGGAGGAAAGATAGTGGTTAAAGATGTATGATTCCCAGATTCCAGGACTTGCTGCAATGCCAACCACTGAATGTAATTCTGAGAGAGAAATTAGAGAATAACTTGAAAAGGAAAAATATCGACAAAAAAAAAAAAAAAAAAAAAAAAAAAAAAAAAAAAAGGATGTATGATTCCCAGATTCCAGGACTTGCTGCAATGCCAACCACTGAATGTAATTCTGAAGAGAGAAAATTAGAGAATAACTTGAAAAAGGAAATATCGACTAAAAAAAAAAAAAAAAAAAAAAAAAAAATAAAAAAAAGAAAAAAAAAAAAAAAAAAAAAAAAAAAAAAAAAAAAAAAGAGGAAAATTTGAGGAGGAATTAGAAAGAGAGAGAGGAAGAGAAAAGTGACCTTGAGATTGTCAAAAGTGGAATTAAGTTTGTACACTCAACAATTACCAAACTAATTGCTAATAGGACTAACTGTTTCTAACTGTTGATGTGAGCACAACCAACAAATAGCATTGCCTAGAACTTCTAAGTGCTGAAGTTTCTTCTATTTACACTTCCATGCTAGACTCTCCACATATCAATTATCAATTTCAAAAGCTTATTTCTTCTGATAAAAACTGATAAAAAATGGTTTTCCAGGGGATCACTGGAAAGGTTGCAACTTGAGCAAATAGGCATAGGTCAATTACATTGGTCAACTGCAAACTATGCTCCTCCACAAGAATTAGCTCTTTGGGACGGTTTATTGGCAATGTTTGAGAAGGTTACCATAATTTTGTTTTCAAATCATAGAAATAATTCCTTTTTAGTGGCAATGACAATATTTTGATTTCTGTAGTTCCTAGTATTGACAAAAATTTTGTTAAGCTCTCCAATTGCGCTTCCAGAATCCATATGGTTGAACTCATGAATGGCATTATTTAGGGCTTAGTTCGAGCTGTTGGAGTTAGCAATTATGGTCCAAAGCAACTTGTAAAGATACATGATTACCTCAAAGCCCGAGGAGTACCCCTATGCTCAGCACAGGTAATTTATGCATATCTCAAGATGCATAGATGTCACTCTAAGAGCAATGTCTCGCTAAATCTTTAAACTTGATATCAACTATGGTATATCTCTAAGATGCCAAATATTTTAACCATGATGTGACTCTAAATTTACAATGCATATGAATTACTATAAAAGTAATGGTGGGTGGGATAATTGTATTGCGTATTGTAGACTATTTACCTATGCCAGATTGTACCACTATTTATCTGACATTCAAGATGATGTTGTCTTAGGTGCAATTTTCTTTGCTAAGCATGGGAAACGATCAGATGGAAATCAAGAATATATGTGATTCTTTGGGAATTCGCTTGATTGCTTATAGTCCTTTAGGACTTGGAATGCTTACTGGGAAATATACATCTTCAAATCTTCCTCTCGGCCCTAGGTGCATGCATTTATCATTTTCTTTTTTAATTTTCATAGGGGAAGACTGGTCCTTCTTTTTACTCCTCTCAAATATGTTTTAGGGGCCTGCTATTCAGACAAATCCTTCCTGGATTGGAGCCTTTACTGAGTGCACTAAGAGAAATTGCACAGAAAAGGCGTAAAACTCTGCCACAGGTTTGTCTTTTCACTTCCTTGTTCCATTTCTTCTCATCTGTACTTGTTAGAAAATTGTAGAAATTAATTCCAATACTTTTTTCTGGCTAGAGTTTTCTTGTCTGATATACTTGACACTTACAGTTTTAGGGAATTTTTTGGTGAAATGTCATGGAGTGGAGTTCTACAATCTGTTTCTGTTTGTTTAATTCACTTATGCTAGTTATGCAGCGGATTTACTATTTTCCACATTCAATTAATCTTTCTCAATTCTAAAGATCCCAAATTAAATATTAGATGTTTGGACATTCAGTCTAATAATTATTGTAACAGGTTGCTATAAACTGGTGCATCTCGAATGGCGCCATTCCCATCCCAGGAGTTAAGACGATAAAACAAGCAGAGGAAAATTTGGGCGCTCTTGGTTGGCGACTAAGTTCAGATGAGTTGCTTCAGTTAGAAGTCGCAGCTCGTGAGTCTCCCCAGAAAATGATCCAAAACATTTTTCAAACCAGGTATGCATGTTATAATTTGTGTGGCAATTTTTCAAATAAAAAGTCTTTGATTGTAAATCTTTTCAAATCTCAAACAACAGATAGATGACTTTGACCACCATCAAGCCTGTGGATGTAGCAGGATGAAAATGAGTTAGTGTTGGTGAGGGTGCTTCTTCTCACTAATTTTGTTTTTGGTTGGAATTAAAACATGTCTTTATCATCTAGAGAATTCTGTAGCAAATATTTTAGCCCTGTCACAAGTTTATGGAGGAGAAGATGAAATCAATTCTGTGTATCTTCAATACTTGTTACTGTCTATACATTCAAACTAAAGTGTAAAGTAGCTTAGCTAGAAAGTTGTAGCTTAGACCAAGTCAACAGTTTACATTGTATATTATATCTGCCATTTGCTCACTAGACTTCAGAGTCTTGATAACACCATTCAATACCTATTCTCTTATAAAATGGATATCTATTTCAATATACACTTTGTTCTTTCATGTGATACTGGATTCTTGGCAATATGGATAGCAGAGATGCTATCTGAGTACAACAGCACAGCTTGAAGTACACAAGTCTGGAAATCCTTAAATAAAGCAATGAGCCATATTACTTCTGAAGTTGCAGCAGTCATTGACCTATATTTAGCTTCATCTGAACTTCTAGAAATTGTCGATTACTTCTTTGATTTACAGCTAATGAGTGAATGACCAAAAAATACACGGTAGCCTGTAAGAGACTTCCTAGTTTCAATGCATGATGTCCAATCACTATTAGAATATGCTGTCAACTCTGATTTAGATTCTGATGACAAGAATAATCCTCGTCTTAAAGAGCCCGTTAAATATCTAAAAACCTAAACAGCTGCTTACATATGTTGATTAGATGGAGAATCCATAAATTGAGCAAGCATGTGAACTCCATAAGAAAGATCAGGTTTAGTCATGCATGAGTTTCCCTATGTCTGTAAACATTGGGGTCTTTCAGCTTATCGTGATCTGGATGGACAAGCTATTGAACTTGGCTTAGCTCCAAGTACATATTCTTCCAATAGCTCCCAAACATACTTTTTATGTGAAAGAAGGCTTATTTTCACCTGCAGTAACTCATTTAAGGATTACTCACTTTATGGTCCCTCATCTTGTCTCATAAAACTGGCTCATCTTATATAATTGTAATACAAGAGTGATTCTGCGTGGAGAAGTGGACAAGTGACAAGGCTAACTCGAGTTAATTAAAAATTATATTTTTGAACACGTCACATTCGACGAGTCGGGATCATTTTTCTCTTCCCTCATCAAACAATTAATTTGTGTATTTGTCTTCTCTCGCCTGCCTTTTTCATCTCTAAATCTAAAGAACCGTTTTTGTTTTATGTGTATTTTATTAGAAATTTTTATGTCCAAGGGATTTTTTTTTTTTTAACAAAGGGAAAGATATCATTTCGTTAATTAAATGAAAAATCACTATATGGTAAATATATTTTAGAATTAATTAATTAATACAGAAGAATGATACTTTTCCAATGGCCAATAGAAATAAACAAAAGTTCCGGAATTATAGGAAAAAATTATATAAATGTAATTCCAAATAAAAAAGATCGCGTACATGGTTGTACCCAGATCTCGAAAGCATCTTACCCATCTCATATTACTACCAGTAGAAATTCCGCGCTTCGCACCCTAAGTGTTATATATTTTTTAAATAAATATTATCATTGAATTATGTTATTATTTTAAAAAGTTTTTAATTTGTGAATAAAAATAATTAGAAATATTCCAAATAAAGTTTTGATTAAAAATAATATTTAATTCTTATTTATTTGAATGTTCAAAGATCAAATTATGTTTTTATACACTCTTTATCTCTTCTTTATTCTATTTGGATAGATTGTATTTCCTTATGTTCATTTGAAAACTATTTTCCTATTTTCACTTGATTATATATAAGAATTAAATATTAATATAATAAGGACATTAATTAATTTCTTTTAGATCCTATACATTTTACTGGTATTCCTCTTTTAACAATCAAAATAACAATGATTTTCACTAAGCATCTTATACGCATTAAAAAAGTATGGATTTACATCTTTATAATTTTCAAACAACAAAAATTTTCTTGAATTTTATTAGTAATTGTATGACGGTGCAAATAGACATAACGTGATATACTTGTAAGCGTATTGATTGTTCTCTCTCTCTCTCTCTCCATATATATATATATGTGTGTGTGTGTGTGTGTGTGTGTGTAGGAAATAAACATACACATTCTTGAAATGGATCGAGGTATAATATTTATACCTACAGCAAAATAATTTTTGAATTTGGTCACAATTTGTCATTTTACAATGAAACTATGCAATTTACCTCTAAATTCAGTTCAATTGTAGTCAACATCATTTTTCATGCATATTTTCTTATCAATTGTCTCACTCTTTGCATAAAATCTCATCAGCCCCATTTTGGTATATAGAAACTTGATAAAGTATTATCGAGTTGTTATTCGATAACTTTTTGACCTAACCTATTGTTTCAATTGAGCATGAACCATTTCGAAAAAAAATTTAAGTAATGATAAAAAAATAAAATGATTACAAAATCAAGATGATAATATATATTCTCGGTTAGGCAAGATGGGGTCTACTTCCATCCTAGGTCACCAATCACAAAATAGACAAAAGAAAGTCAACATGCACTTTGGGTAGGCAATTTGAAGCTTGAGTTTAGGAAAGCGCTCAGGCCAAATCTGAGGTTTAAGATATGCTCATGTCAGGTTTGAGGTTTTGATTTGGAGTGGATGCCCCCAGTTGAGGTGCTTGGGTTGGGTTCAAGCTGTTGGTATGACTAATGTCGGGCTTGAGCTTTTTGGTAATTGGTGATGCACGAGTTAGGCTTCAAGCCTTGATTCGAGGTGGATGCCCCAATTGAGGTGCTTGGATCGGGTTCAAGTTATTGAGGCAGTCAGATTTAAGGCTTTTGAGGTTCTTAGGTTCGGTTTAAGGCTTTTGACAATTTATTGGCAGTGTTTTGAGGCTATGATAGTAATTTGGGTAAGATGCCCCCCGATTTGAAGTGCTTAGGTCAATTTTAAGGCTGGTGTATTCAGGTTAGACTTGAGCTTTTTGGGAATCTAGTGTGCCCATGACAGGTTTGAGGCTTTTGGTTTGGGACGTTGCCCTCAGTTTAGGTTCTTGAGGTGCTTAGGTCCGGTCTAAGGTTTCTGGTGATTTGGAGGTGCTTAGGTACAGTATAAGGCTTCTAGTAATCTATAGGTGCTTAGTTTTGTCTAAGGCTCTTGGCGACTCAAGTCAGTGTTTGAGGCTTAGGTCCAGGCATTGCCCCTAGTTTGGGTGTTTAGGTTCGACTTAAGGCTTTAGGTATGATGCTTTTCTCAAGTCAGTGTTTTAGGTTTTGGGTATTTGGTAATGCTTAGATTAGTATTTAAGACTAAGATCAAGACATTGCCCCCAATTTAGGTGCTTAGATTGGTGTTTAAGGCTTTTTGGTAGCTCAAGTCAATGTTTGAGGCTTAGGTCGAGATTTGGATGAATAGGGGTGCTCAGGTCAATGTTTGAGGCTTAGGAAATTTGGTAGTGCTCGGGTCAGTGTTTGAGGCTTGGAGCATGCTCAAGTCAGATCTGAGACTTTAGGTGTGCTCAAGTTAAGTTTGAGGCTTTGAGTGTGGTCAGGTCAGATCTGAGGCTTTGAGTGTGCTCGGCTCAGATCTGAGGCTTTTGGCGGGCTCAGGCCAAATCTGAGGCTGTTGGTGTGCTCATGTCAGATCTGAGGCTTTTGGGGTGTTCGGGTCAGATTTGAGGCTTTTGGGGTGCTTAAGTCAGGTTTGAGGTTTTGAGCGTGCTCAGCTTAGATTTGAGGTTTTTGGTGGACTCAGGCCAGATTTGAGGCTTTTGGTTGGCTTAGGCCAAATTTCAGGCTTGTAGTGTGCTCATGTCAGATCTGAGGCTTTTGGTGGGCTAATGTCAAATTTGAGGCTTTTGGGGTGCTTAAGTCAGGTTTGAGGCTTTGAGTGTGCTCAGATAAGATTCGAGGCTTTCGGTAGGCTCAGGCCAGATTTGAGGCTTTTGTTGAGCTCATGCCAGATTTGAGGCTTTTGTTGGGCTCATGCCAAATTTGAGGCTTTTGATGTTCTCCTGTCAAAATATGAGGCTTTTGGTGGGCTGAGGTCAGATTTTAGGCTTTTGGGGTGCTCGGGTCAAGTTTGAGGTTTTTGGCAATTTTGATGGTGCTTAAGTTGGTGTTTGAGGCTTTGGTAATTTAGGATGCTCATGTCAACGTTCGAGGCTTGGGTTTAAAGCAAATGCCCCAGTTAAAGTGCTTAGGTAAGAGCGAAGGGTTTTTGGGCTTTGAGTATGCTCAGGTCAGGTTTGAGGTTTTTGGTAATCTATGATGCTTAGGTCGGTCTTTGAGACATTACCAAAAACTTTAAATGGGCATAACTTTTGACTCGGGTGTCCAGCCGATGTGAATTCTTTTTTTGAATCCACTCAACTTTTCGAGCTCTACCAAAATCATTTTATTTTGCCTAGAAATTGACATTTTTCAATTTTTCAAAGCTCAACTCAAGGGTTTTAAGCAGTGCTCGGGTCGATATTTGAGGCTTAACTCGAAGGGAATGCCCCCAATTGAGGTGCTTAGATCTAGTTTAAAGCTTTAGAGTATTTAATAATGCTCAAGTTAGTGTTTGAGGCTTTTTGATAATTCTAGAATGCTTAGGTTAGTGTTTGAGGCTTAGATCGGGGCACTTCCCTAGGTTTGGGTGCTTAGGTTAGTGTTTAAGGCTCTTGGAATTTGAAGGTGCTCGATTAAGGCATTGAGTAAGTAAGAGTGCTCAAGTCAATGACTGAGGCTTTTTGGTATCTCAAGTCAGAATTTGAGACTTTGAGAATTAAAGATGCTCGGTTGAGGCTTTGAGTAGGTAGGGGTGCTCAAGTCGATGTTTAAAGCTTTTTGGCAATGATAATGCTCAAGTCAGTGTTTGAGGCTTCTGGTATGTGTTTAGTAGGTTAAGTCTCCTCAGGTAAGGCTTTGTGTTTAGTATGACCACGGAATGGTGTTTAGGGATTTGACCACGGATTGGTGTTTAGGTTTGACCATGGGTTTAGGGTGACCATGGTTGGTGTTTAAGATGACCACTGGTTGGTATTTAGGGATCACCATTCGTTGGTACCGCAGGATGATGTTTAGGTTTGACCACTGGCTGGTGCTTAGGTTGGACCACTGGATGTTGTTTGGATTTGACCACGGGATGGTTTTTAGGTTTAACCATTGGTTGGTGTTTAAGTTGATCACTGAATTGGTGCTTAGGTTTGACCACTGGATAGTGTTTGGATTTGACCACTTGGATGATGTTTAGGGATTACTTGGTCCAAGATATAAAATTCTTTGATGCGTGAATGTCATGCCAAAATGGTTTTATGATTTTTGGTGCATATAATTCTAGGGATCGATTCTAGGGCCATTACATGCTTTAGTTGGATTAGGTTTAAGGGTCACATTCACTAGAGTTGGAATATACCTCGTCATTTGACCATGTCGTATCAAATAGAACGATTGGTAAACCAAACCCTTTATCCTACCGAAAGGATAGGAGGTGCGCAGGATAAGGTGAGCAGCTTTCTCGATCTGAGGCAGCTCTAAGGAAGATTGCCCCTAGGTGATAATAGCAACTCGATTTGCTTAGTTCTAATGGCGAGAAAGGATCCAAGATGATGCATCTAAATTTATACAAAGAGTGATTTCTTGATTAAACCCAAACCGGAGATTCAAAGCCTACTCGATAGTCATCTTACTACATTTTTTAAAACTAAAGCCCAATAGAGTAGCCAGCTATTAGTCCCTCTTGAGTGTCATGGGAAAGATCCAAAGAAGGGAATCAATCCAGACGAGCCTATTGGTCAGTTTGTCACAGAGTGACGGGAACTCTTTATAGTGCCTTTTGTTTGTTATGGCTCAGTTTAGTGTTTAAGTGTATCGGGTTGGCGCTTTAGAGCGTTTTGATGGTGTGTGATGTGTTTAGAGTCGCCACCTTAATTTGTTTTTGTTTTTGGGAAAAATATAAGGTAAAAACCTCGTGATTGAGTCCATTTTTAATTTGCCACAAGGATAAAATGCACTAGTCTCAAATCATTGGGTTCGGGGACTAGGTTTTCGAATTCTTTCGTATAAATCAATGGTTTGCGAATTAAGCAAGCAATCAAAAATAGGATTTGCATGAATGTCAGTTTATCGATGCATGATCATACTTATAATGCATGGCAATATTAGAAATATAATGCATTAAGAGCATAAATGAGTAAATGGTGTAATTTGGAGGGGAGCTCGACTCTAGTCTCATTTATCGAGGATTCTAGGTCGTGCGATACCTTGGATCCTGAACAGTCAGTTTGGTCAGGGGCACGCTACCTAGGTTAAAATCCGTAGGTATGCCTTCGTTCCTCATTTGTATGAGGATCATGGCGCATGAAGTTCTACCATCAATTAGGATGGTAGGGTTTTGAGGTGCCACTCTTAGAGTGGGTTTATGAGGTGCCGGATGGACCGGGCTTTAGTTTGAAAACTGGTTTTGTATTGTGCGTCGAATGGTCCAGGCTTAAAGCTTTTTGAATTCCAGATGGACTGGTATAAGGTGCCGAATGGACCCATATAAAGTGCCGGATGGACCGGTATAATGTGCCGGATAGACAGGCTTAATTGACAAAGATTGAGTTTAGCGATTATACTCTAGGCCTACTCAGGGCTTGAAGGTCGGATTGTGCGTGCGTGTGCTTTAGAGTTCCATTATTCACCTTCTTGATCAAGGAGATCGAGTCTTGCCCTAAAATAATGTTAAGGATGGGCATGAGGGCTTGATTAAGTCCTTAATTATATATTAAGTAGCTTTGGTCTAAGAAAGACCAAAGTGTGAAAGTCGAAAGGATCGACTTTTGAGAACCAAGTCAGGCTTTAGCTCAATTAAGGAAAAAGAGCAAAGTCGGACTATGTTGCCTTAGAATTGTGTTTGAGGGAAAAATAAAATCATTGATGCTTAAGAACCATTCAATCAAACAACAAGAGGTGCCTGAAATTAGGGGGGGAGTGCTGAATTTATAGGCTAGACTACCCTCTGGTCAGTACCGACCATGTCAGCACTGGTATCGGCCATGTCAGCATCAATACTGGTGAGGGCTACTTCGAGGTGCTCTACCAGTATCGAGTGGCAGATGATTGGTACCTTCGTTGTGCTTGTCAGTACCGATCAAGGAAATTACTGCTTTGCCCTTTTGGCTTAATTTCTGAGTTTTCGGGCTTCTAGGAGTCCGTTTGAGGTCCAAACTATGTCTGATTGAGCTGATTCTTGATGTGTTGGAATCATGATGGAATTTCCTATGTCTTGGTACCATGGGCGGGGCTCATTGTGCCTTAGGTCCGGCCTGTTATGCCTTGGAATCTAGAATCAGGCCTTTTCCTATGCCCCGTGTAGAAATCAGTGTCAACAACTAACAACATGCAAGAGCAATTTGAGTCTATTAGCAAGAACTTTAGAAATTAATTTATAAATCACATTGCAAAGAGAAATAGGTCTTAGATATTTAAGACAAGTATGATTCTCAATCTTATGAATAAGGACATTCGTGGAATTATTAAGGGAATGCGAAAGATCCATTACTTAACCATTGACAACACTGATTCACTATGTCATTACCATTAGGGCCTGGGGTTTTTTCAGGGTGCATTTGAAAAATAACTGTCTTAAACTCATTTGGGGATAAAGGGGCTAACAATATAGCATTATTCTCAACAAAAATTCTAGGATCAATAATATTCATCACATCACCATAAATACCTGAACATTGAGAAAAAAAACTAAGAAAAATAATTACGAATAATAGTTCTCATTCCAACTTGGTCCAAAACCCAATAGCCAATCTCATCTTGAAGAGCAGAGATCCTGTTATTCTTTCTCCTAGAGGAAGCTTGAGCGTGGAAAAACCTCTAGTTTTGATCCCCATATTGTAGTAAAAACGTCTTAGATCTTTTTTTCCAATAGCTCTCCTCTTGAGCTAGAAGCAAATTTAACTTGGACAATAACTACTAATCCTGCAAAACTGAGTTATCATTAATAGAACGAGCATCGGAAGTAAGATTTTTTACCTCCTTAATACGCCTAGAGAAATTAGAATTAAGGCCTTTGGCCCATTCTTAGGATGAATCACTACATGCTGAGAAGCATTGCAATAAGGATAAAGAAACCAAATTCAATCAGTTATGCTCAATAGCTGATGCTAACCCATCCTGCAGTAACCAGGCATTCTCGAATTTGAATCTCCTCTTAAAATCGCTCCAAGATTGGCTTGGACATCCAACTTGAGCAAACAATGGTCAGAAACAGAAGCAACCACAGTTGATAACTTAGAATTTGGAAACATATCCCGCCAAGACTTCATCATCATGCACCTGTCGAGTTTTCCTTTCATAATTATAGCCCCCTATCTATGTCGGTACTGAGTGAAAGAAGCCCCAAAAAGAGGCAAATCAAATAATCTACACCAATCAACAGTCTCCCTAAACCCATTAATAAGATTCATAGATGGATCAACACCATCCCATTTATTTTCAATAGACAGCGAGTTATTAAAATCATCGAAAATAGTCCATGGCAGCATTTATCGTTGAGACAAAGCTATGAGAAACTTCCAGCATTCTTTACGGCAACTGGTTTTTGAAAAGCCATGAAAAGCAGTTAATCTCCACGTATTATGAAAACAAAAAAAACTAGCATGTCAATATGATTCTAACAATAGCCAACAACACGAATTAAATCTTTATTATTCCAAAAAATAGCAAGTCCATCAAACCTACCCAACCTATCAACTGAAAAGCAACAATCAAAATGAAACTGAGCTTGTAGCTCCTCTATTCTACTACAGTGAACTAAGGTTTCTATTAAAAATAAAACATCAGGCTTACTACTCTTAATAAGCTCCTGAAGAGCGCAAACCGCCTGGAGGTTGCCTAAGCCTCGGTAGTTCCAACTGATGCAAATCATTGTGCTTGGCAGGCCTACTCAGTCTGCTCCACCGTTTGAGTATTAAACACTTGAACCAAAGAATCCACTGTAGAATCTTCAAATGGAGGAGGTAGATTGAGTAGCCTATGTTACCCTTGGCCTTTTCTTGGACTCACCTACTTTAAACTCATCTACTCGATGAGATGATCATGATTATGGCCTGGATTCAAGTTGTGGTGGCTTCGCTAGGGAGAAATCGAAGCAAGAAGGATTCAGTTACTATGGCAGGCACGATTCTGATGATTCATGCATTCTCCGGCGAGTTTAGGCTTCGGGATAGGCACCGGTCGATCTCTCCTCCCTGCGAGAACATTTTCCCTCTGTCAATCGAGGTTTCCGATGGAGAACGATGAACCATGATCGGTGGCTCCTTTTGTGGCTGTCGAGGCTCATTCCGGGCAAATGGATCACTAACTCAACAAATGGACACTAAATTCAAGTCCCCCATGAAATTCTGAGCAGAGTGGTGTAAGCCTTGTGAAGTTCTAGCAAGGCACGATTTTTCGGCCACTGTGCGGCGAGCTTTGGCAAGACTGCGGCAGGGACTTCGAGGCAGAATTGTCTACTCTTCAAGCTGATATCAAATCTGCAATCCAATTTTGAATTTGAGAGTTTTAGGCCTCGACACTACTTTTTTTTAAAATTCTATTAAAGGTTATTAATTTAAATTAGATCAAATTAGTTTACTTAAGTGGATTGATATTGAATGAGCTTAAGTAAATGCTAATTTAATTAATTGAGCTAATGGTCGACATAAAACGTCATGAAATTAGAGTAGAATTTGATATCCATAAGTTACCATTATGAATGGCGCATTTATTGCTTCTAAGGTTTGAATATTATTATTTAATGAATATTAAGCTGTGGTTGAGAAAAGCTATGCACGGTTTGATAGTAATTCTAGTTAATATTTGATAACAGACTTGTGGATGACCGAGTTGCTATTTAAATTGTGTAATTGAATTGAGCAATGAATTATATAATCAAATTGATGATGTGAAATGATTGGTTCTAGATTGTATTGATAATGGAAGGAGGAAGGTCTTAGTTGATTGATTTGCCCGACGGATGAGTTGTGATTACATGCTGAATTTTCTTGAATTGGAAATAGGTAGATTGTTCTAATTTTAGGGGAGATGCTGCCGGATTTTCATCAACGTATCTTTAGATAATTAGATTAATTACATTATTATTATTATACACTAAATTGGGCAAAGGATATGTGAAGTAATGGTATTGACTTAGAATAAAGAAATGAACAGGAGAAGTATAACTTGACATAGACTAGCTAATTTAAATAAATGATTATAAAGATCTTATGCTAGGATTTCTTATTAGAGTTTATTTTCTAGATGCTTTAGTCACAAGGATTTGCACGATGAAAGTTGATAGAGGATCGAGAACAAGATTAGCTACGCTTTTAGCATACAGAACTGTGAGTAGTGTTGGATAATTCGCATCATCCATCTGCATTTGCTTCCATGCATACACGGCTAAATGCTAGACATGCATTATTTATTAAATTGTTATATTGTGTTGCATTATTTGTTACTATTGCTTCAAGTATGCTTTGCTTGTATGGAATTGGAATGAAGTGGGTCACTACAGGTTTGTGAGGGCGGTCTTCGATACCGGCAGCCATGTATGAGGAGATTGGGGCCCCATATACATCTGATGATATATGATATGAAAACCCACAGGGTGGCCTCCTGTTGGTATGGAAAAGAAAAAAGGGTATAAAAAAATCAGAGGGTTGGTCAAGTGAGGATTAGACTAGTTGGACATGTATGGGGGATCAACTCCCTAATGCACATGTTTGAGAGGGCGGGCCATGTGGGAGGACGGCTCGTCAAGTGTGACACCCACCACCCGGTCCCGAGAGACCAAACAACGGATACCACATTCAGTGCCGGAGGCACCGTCCTAACTAACATATAAATCATATTATCAGGTTATGAATTAGAAGTAATTTAGTATTCACAAGTTTAGCAAGTAATAATTTTTTTAAAAAAATGATTTGAGGAAATCCTACAGAAAAACTGCAAGAGTTTTCCCTAAAAATTGAACTCGCCAAACATGTGAGTGCAAAACTCTCCCAAATTCAAACTCCAAACCCCCATTAAACTCCAATAATCAACACAACACAAACAACACTTATGTAACTTCATAACTATAGAATCTCTCATTAGTATCATAATAATCATCAAATAAATGCATTCATTTATATATATCAAATCCTAATATTCCAACCATGCCAAATAACTTAGAAAATAATTTATATCCAATCATTAAATAAGTTTCATGCTTAACTCCAAATATATACACCAAAATAATTTAGCATCTGTGAATACTCAAATTTCTAGGCTCAAAAAGCCTGTTTTTCCGGACTGCAAACAGTCCGGCCGGACCGGAGGCCATTCGGAAAGTTTATATCCCAATCATTAAATAAGTTTTTCATGTTAACTCCAAATTATATACACCAAAATAATTTAGCATTTCTGTGAATACTTCAAAATTTTCTAGGCTCAAAAAAGCCTGTTTTTCCGGACTTGCAAACAGTTCCGGCCGGACCGGAGGCCATTCGGGAAAGTTCACCGAAAGTATTTGCCAATATGGTACTCTTGAAACGTCCGAAAAATTACGAAGGATCGCAGAAACTGGTCCCGGAATATTTGGAGGTACGGAACTCCCGAAAGTCTTTGGAACAAAAAAACTTTAGCGAGGGGACAGGATAGGTGACTTCAGCAGCCGCCGTCCTCGGTGGCGGCACCCGCCGGTCCAGGCGGCGGCCCGCCCTCCAACCTGTTTTTCCCTATAAATACAGCCCCGAATCGACGTTTTTAGGAGCTCGGGTCTTGTGTTGACGGACGCTCTCTTCTTCTCCTACGCTCCTTTGCGGTTCTCTACTGCTTTTCTCATTTAGTTTTTAGGCTCTTATTACTCTGCTAGTTGTGATATTTGGTCACTTAATTGAATTTAATTTATTTAATATTCCCCAAAAGAAGGAGCTTAAATCTGGAATTTTTCAAACTGAAGCTAGAAGCGTGCCACCGATTAACTCACGGGTTAATAACGTAACTCTGCCCATTTTAATTTTCAGGCATTTTGCTGCATATTCTCTCTACTCTAAACTCTAATTAAATAACTGCATTCACACCATCGTCATCTTGCAGCAAATTGCCTTAAGTAAATAAGTTTAGGCCTAAAATGCCCGGTTATTCAAATAATCGTTGGTATTAATCTAAACTCCGAACATTATTTGCTTAAAGGGCCTAGTTATTAATAACTACGGTGAATTGCCTTTATTTTCGAACAGTTCGGGGCTAAAGGATTCCCAATTTAATCAATAATGTGGCTAAAAGCCTTAATCCAATCACTTTTTTTGGCAACAAGACTTGCCTACGTTTAACTCAATCACGTTTTGGCAACAAATTGCCTACGGTTTTTAATCAACTCGCTTTGGCAAACAAATTGCCGTATAATCAAATTAATCACCTTTTTTTGGCCCGGACAAATTGCCCAAATATCACCTTTTCTTTTGGGTCAATTAATTGCCCTAAATTACATATCATCTGTTGGGCCATGAATGCCTTAATTCATAATTTTTGGCGACAAAACTGCGCCCGCAAAAAACCCTTTGGGGCGACAAATAGCCCAAACCTCAATTTTTTGTCAATAAATTGCTCAATTCAAACAACTGTTGGTAACAACATGCCTAAAACAAAAAAAAATCAATCCAAATCTTTTGGCAAAAAATTTCCTAAAAAAAATGCACGAAAGGCATTGCACACACTCATGCATGAAGCAATTTTTAAACCTTCAAATTGCCTTTGAATTTAGGCTTTATCTGAACTACGTCAGCTTTTGATTCTCTCATTCAATTTGAAAGTACGTAGGCACGTTCGGGATTTTAACCCCGAGCGACAAGTTCGAACACATCAAAACACTTTTACTGGTCCAATTGCATCAAATTACCTTGCAAAAGCATTTTACACTTAGCGTTAGTTAATCAGCATGACATAAGTCTCGGGATTCCACCTTGGGGTTCGAGTTAGGAATTGTTGCCTTAAACTTTGGGTGATTAATCTAGACTTTTAGGTTTAATTAAAATTTGGAGTCATTTGGATTCTTTTTCTTGTTCCCTTTTATAAAATAAACTAGGGTCGGCGGACTTTCATAAAACACACATGGTGAGCATTACTCGTTCTAAGCACATTTTGCCTTCGGGGAGGGTTTCACAGCATCATGCTTTAAATTATATTAACTCGAATATACATAATCTTCCAAATAGGATAATAATATACATGCCATAATTCTTAATTACATAAAAACTTAAATCTACTTACTACCAAAATAGTCTCTTTCTGCTCTAATTTGCTACTCCTTTGGTCTTTTTGAGCAGGCAAAACGGTTTCTTCAACTTGCGCGTGATAAAATGTTTCAACGCACTGAGTATAAAAACTCAATGGTGCTCATAAATTCATTTTACTTATTCAACGTTGCGATGGGCAACATACTTAGAACATAAATTCATAGGAAAAGTTCACAATCATAAATCATTTTGAACATTCATAAAAACATGCATGTATACTTTATAGCAAAGGAAATATCAACTAAACTTACAATTTTGATTAACATATATAAACTCGTCCTTTCATATTCATATGTTCATTACTTTTGACATTTTACTTTTTACCAATAAGGCATTGCTATTATTTTAAAATTATGTACCCAAAATTTATCATGCTTTTTAAAGATTCATTTTTGATAACATAATCATTTATTCCTAAACTAAGATTAACTAAAATAATATAATCTCATTAATTTTTAATTCCTTAAATTATATTTTCTAAAAGGGGGCTCGCATACACTTAGGTGAAAAATGAAGCAGATAAAGATTTCATAAAACTTATTCATAATGGGCCTTATATGCCAACATAATCATAGGGCTTTCAAGAGCCCTATTCATAACATATGGGTAGTGCGTCCACTCTAACATAAACGGCCCCACCGTGCCTAGCATATGATCATAGCTTTTCATATCATAATGGATCAACTGTCGAGCATGCTCATCTACATAATAAATTCAAATCACAACATCAAATTTAACCAAGTTATATTTAGAGCCCAAAAAAAACATATTCTTTTTCTTTTTAATCATTTAAAATTTCTCATAAAATTCATTCTTTTAGTCTTTCTTAAAATTCATTTATTATAGCTTAGTTTAGAACTTCAAGTAATTCATTAAAGTTTTCTATGCTTAAGCATTAATATGCTTATTCATCAAAGAACCACTTTTCAAGCTTATGTTTTATTTTCATCAAATAGATCCAAAACATATAAAAATAATCAGAGGAACTTCATCACACATAAATTCCATACATACCTTTATTCCAAATAAACCTAGTGTATTCAAATTTCATAGAAATTCCTCCATTTTCGATTCAAGTCATAGGAAATTCCTCATTTCTCAAGGTATAGCATAGCATTTCATCCAAACTTCTCACACATATATTATTTACCATCAAACAAAAGCATTGTATCATTTAAAGGTATGTTATAATCTCAAAAGATGACTTTTCCCGTGTTATGGCATAAGTAGGAAAAAGTCTCATATTTGATTTACTTAGACAAATCAACTCTTTATTCATTCTAACATCATGCATTTAATTTTAGTAGCATATTCATAACATCATTTCACCTCTTTAGACCTTAGCTTACTTTAGTCATGGAAAGATTATGAAAGACAAAAGATACAAGGTAGAAATTTCTAATACATGCTCAATACTCATCAAGCATCATTTTAAAAGTATAAACAAGCAAAGAAAATAAGAAAAACTTAAGGCTTTTTTTCCTTAGCAGGTTCGGCCTCTCTTGGAAGAAGAAGAGGACCTCTCTTGGAAGAAGAAGAGGAAAATATTTTCCTCTTCAATCAAACATGTAGTCATGCTTAGAAATCACCCAAGAGCATATTTATTCAATCAAAATTCAACAATTTAAACATTTCATACAAAATTCTCAATTTTCACATAATAGCATAAATTCTCAAAATTCAAAAATGAAAAGAGGGAAAGTGTATTTATGAACACTAACCTCTAAAGCAAGCTTAGATTAAAGCCCTCTAAGCTTTAAACCTCAACTTTCCCCTTATCTTTGGTGGAGGGTTCTCCAACCTTTACATAAATAGAAAATCAAAAATCAAAGTCAAGAAAATAAATAAAAGAAGAATTGGAAGCATGAATAGACATGGAAATGCTAAAAGAGAAATCAAAACCCAAAAATAAGAAAGAAAATCATCAAAACAGTTACTTGGCTTAAGTAGAAATCTCCAAATTTTCTTGAAAATAATAACCAAAAATCACTGTCCAAGCTTAAATCTCAAAGAATAATTACTTATTTAAGGTTTAATGAAGTGAAAATGGTGTGTTTAGTAAGTAGGAATTATTTAAGGTTTAATGAAGTGAAAATGGTGTGTTTAGTAAGTAGGAAATGAAGAAAAACAAAGAGAATGAGAGGAAGAAGGTGCGCCTAAGAGGAGGAGAAGAAGAAGAAAAAGTAAAGTGGTTGCTCAATGGAGAAGCTTTGACTTATATAGTCAATAAGGGCATTTGACTATAAAAATAATTTCTCTAATTAAATTCCTTAAGAAGTGAAATTTGGGTGGTTAAGATTAAATCAATGGTAGTCTAATCTAATGGCTAAAAATATTCTCTAATTAAATTCCTTCAAATTATTATTTATCTCTACAAAATTTTTTAATTTACTTCATAAAAATAATTTCTCAAATTTCCTTAATTAATAAAACACCAAACAACCAAATTCAACTATTCATCATTAATTATCTAATTCTCCAAATAAATTATTACTTATTTCTAGCCCATAAAAAACCGCATATATGCTGAATCCAAAAATATTAATAAAATAAAATCATTACTTACTTTCTACCCATAAAAACCATATATGCATGATCCAAAAATATTAAATAAAATATAAAATATAAATAGTAATTTTTTAACCGAAATAATATTGATTCTCGGACCAGTGGTACTATTCACAGACCAGCGATACTATTCATAGACCGGTAAACTACTATTTCAGACACAGAAAAATAGGGCATCACATCGAGGGTTTCGGTGATGCCACTAATCAATTTCCACATGATGTGATTATGTAAGGGGGTTGATATGTTTTTTTGTGATTGTTGTTGTTATGTCATTTGTGTGATCGACTGCATGACCATATAACTAGTCGGAAAACTAGATTGATTTATTTACGCATTTGTGTGATTGTATGGGGTGAGAGGGTTAACTAACCTACTCATTGAGTTTAGGCGCTCATCCCTGCCTTAATATTTTTCGAGGTTACAAGTCTTCCAGTATCTCGTGATTCTTTGCCACCCGACATCTAGAGGAAATGTTAAAATGAAACCTTAATTAGTTTTGTTTAGTGTATTGAAGTAAAGTTTTAAATTCTTAAATGGTTCTGCAATTATGATAGTCAAGTCTAATAAAATTTAGAAATTATTGATGTATTACTTATCAAATTTTCTATCATGTAGTATATTAATACAGGCCTAGAGAACTACTATTTATATTAATTTATGATATTTGAGTGTTGATGAAATTGGGCCTGAGGCCATTTTTATTGAACAAGAAGTTTGTTTGGTATATTATTGGCTTACTACGGGCTTTGGTTAACCCTACCCAGGTTCTAGTGCCGGTCCAATCCATAATTTTGGGCATGACTAAGTTGGTATCAGAGCAGTAGTTGGGCCTTAGGAATCAATTGCAGAACTTAGGAAATTGTATATAGGACTCCTATGTTGGGATCGACTGTAACCAACAGAGGAGGTTTATTCTCAATTGAATTCCATTTTAGTGCAGGTGGATGCATCGCGCACTAGGGTGGAAGGAAATCTATATGAAACTTAGGATTAAAATCTAAGCTACATAATATATGGTGAATTATAGAAAGGTCTAGGGTAACTGGTGATTTATGAAATAGTCATTTCAAATTTGCTAAAGTTTTCTCCACCCATTTTTGAAGCATAATATCAATTGGAAATTGATGCAATGGTCTGATCACCCAGTACACCTTGATCCAATGAGAGACACTACTTCGAGAATCATTTGAAATGTTTGGAACTCAGAGTTTTAAAGATATCAAGAAAGTGAGTTTGTTTGAATTATGATTTGAGAATAATTCTTTTATATTCGATTATTAGAATTGTTTATTGTAAAGTAGTAACTAATTGTTTAGGTTTATTGTTTTGATGGCATGTCACAATTACTTATTTTAAAGCTCAAATTATTTGCAATGATTGCATGCTTGATTTGTTCTTACCATATTATCTATCATGAGGACTAAATTAGGATTATAAGAGAAGATAGAAATAAATAATAAATGATGGGGCAAATGAGAATAGTAACCCCAATTGATAAAAAAGAAAATAAATCCCTGAAGTGTTATAATTAGGATTAAGAAATGGAATTGTAATATAAGCCAAGGATTAGAAAAGGGAAAATCTAAGATGAATGATCATAACAGACAAGAAATCCTTAATGATCCAAGATGAAGCTTGAGGAAGAAAAAGGATAAAATTAGTAAACTGCATAAGTACAACAGTGAGGAGAATGGAGAAGTATTAAACTAATCGAATAGAGTTAGATCTAGAGATGAGAACTTGTGTCTAATTACAATAAAGGTACTTAGTTGGGTGACCTCATCATATAGAAATTAAATGGAGTAAATAAAGTGATATAAAGGAAAGAGGTAAGATTTAGTGTTTTAAGTAGAATTCTAAAACAGCGCTAGTGGATAATTGGGCAAAGTTAGAAGCTAAAATTAGATTGCAATGGAGAAGAACATGAATGTTGTGAGGAAAACTTGATAAATTAGGTGAATTGGGCTATCTAGGTAAAGAGATAAGTAGAAAGGAGTAATACTATTTATTAATCTAAGTTATCAAGAGGATGATCGATACCTTACTAACCGAGTGAAGTTAAATATCAGATCTTATTAGACGAAATCGTGGGGATATTTTAGTTTTAAGCAAGAGGGTCATTAATAGTAAGAAATTTATATAAGATCTTCTTTAAAGGATTAAGAACAATATTATAACAAGATACTAATCAGAAACCACAAAAATAATAGAAATTTGGAAGAGGATGGAGATCTGAAGGTTTTTGCATACATACATTCATCTGTAAACATGGGTTTTAAATAACCCGTAAAAGATAATGTTTCTTATAATACAGCTAATGTAACTGCCCGTAGTATTTATCTCTACAAGCTACATCATTATGTATACACCCCTCAAGTTGAACTATCGATGTGGAAAGATAAGTATTTATCTCTACAAGCTACATCATTATGTATACACCCCTCAAGTTGAACTATCGATGTGGAAAGATAGTCAACTTGGCTCGGAGTTGCTGAGAACGAAGCTTCGATAATGGCTTTGTCAACACATTAGCAATCTGATCTTTTGTAGAGATATACCGTACCTGAAGTTCATTTGCCTCAACCTTGTCTCGAACAAAATGAACATCTATTTGAACATGTTTCATCCGCGGTGGTATGCTGGATTTACTGTGAGTGCTGTTGCTCCTAAATTATCACTCCAGAGAATAGGCACGATGGTTGAAACACCTAATTCCTGAAGCATATTACGTACCCACATGACCTCTGATGTTGTATTTGCAATAGCTCTGTATTCCGCTTCCGTTGAAGAACGCGAAACACTTCTCTATTTCTTGGACGCCCAGGACACTAGATTCCGACCAAGATAAATGGCAAAGCTAGTGGTGGATTTTCGATCCTCCAAACTCCCTGCCCAATCTGAATCACTATATGCAGAAAGTTCATTAACAGATGACGGTTGAATACACAAGCCATAATCAATTGTTCCTTATAAATAACGAAGCACTCATTTTACCTCCTGCCACTGTACATCAGTCGGCCTATGCATATACTATGCTAACCGATTTACTGCAAAAGAGATTTCTGGCCGAGTAAACAAAAGATACAAAAGACTGCCAATAGTACTGCGATACAGTGTGGGATCCGAAAAAGCAGAGGTGGTCACCAGCACTGTTGATTTTGCGGCTATCGGCGTAGAAACAGCCTTAAAAGTATCCATGTTGACTCTTCGTAACAAATCAAGTACATACTTTCGTTAAGTCAAAAATAAATTACCATTCTGCCAATGAGCTTCTACCCCCAGAAAATAATGAAGCTTCCCTAAATCCTTGAGTAAAAATTTTGAACTAATGAAGCTTCCCTAAATCCTTGAGTAAAAATTTTGAACTCAAGTATTGTTGTAGTTGTTCTTCCAACGGAGAGCTACTGCCTGTCAAAAGTAAATCATGAACATATGTCAAACAATATAGCACATCTTTGCCTTTCCGAAAAACAAATAGTGATGTATCAAGATTGGATTGAGCAAAGCCAAATTGGAGAAGAGCTTCTTTCAAACAACGATTCATTTCCGCGGAGCCTGTTTCAATCCATGGAGAGATTTTTGTAACCGACATACATAATGTGGTTTAGAAATATCAATAAAGCCCGGAGGTTGCTGCATGTAAACCAGTTCATCTAATTTGCCATGAAGAAAGGCATTTGAAACATCATATTGTTTAACAAACCATTTATTTGAAGTAGCAAGACTCAACACCAGTCGAATTGTAACTGGTTTTACAACAGGAGAAAACGTTTCACCAAAATCTACTCCTGGCCTTTGTTGAAATCCCTTAGCAACGAGTCGTGCCTTGTAGTGTTCTATAGTGCCATCTGCATTCTCCTTCACTTTAAACACCCATTTACAACCAATTACATTAGCACTAGGTGGTGGTTCAACAAGCTCCCAAGTCCCAAGCCGAATCAATGAATTAAGTTCATTATCAAGAGCCTCTCGCCACTCTTTATACTTCTTAGCTTCAGTCAAAGTAGCTGGTTGAAGTGGCGGCTTAACGACAGAGAGAACCTTTGGTTTTGAATGACTAGTCTTTGACCTGGTAAGCATAGGATGAGTATTCACCACACGAAGAGGTTGAGGAAGGAGAGAACCTGCTGAATCTGCTTGAGATTGGGGCGTGGACAGGGGCAACGGCATAGACAAATCAGGAGTAGTAGACAATTCGGTTAAGGGCACCAATGGAGGAAATAGTGGTGCAGAATTGGAAACAACCACTAGTTGACTCTGTAAGGACTGTTGTGGTATCAAATGGAACGATGGAGGGCCAAGAATCCCTGGATTTGAGTGTACTGCAACGAGAACATTAGAAACCTGCAACTGAAAAGATTTAAATGGAAAATGAGTCTAATCAAACACCACATGTCTGGAAATATACAACCTCTTAGCCATAACATCATAACATTTGTAGCCTTTGTGCACCAAACTATACCCAAGAAAAATACATGGGGAGGACCTATCTTCTAGTTTGTGTTTATTGTATGGGCATAAATATGGAAAACAAAGGCACCCAAATGTGCAAAGAGTAGTGAAATCAGGCATAGTTCCAAACAACTTCTCATAGGGCAAGGTATGCAGTAGTGGTGTAACCAGCCGATTAATAATATAAGCTGCAGTTTCAAAAGCAAAATCCCAGTAATCAAGAGGAGGTATGCAGTAGTGGTGTAACCAGCCGATTAATAATATAAGCTGCAGTTTCAAAAGCAAAATCCCAGTAATCAAGAGGCAAAGTAGCATAATTTAACGTAGCCAAGCCAGTTTCCACAATATGCCTATGTTTACGCTCAGCACAGCCATTCTGTTGAGGTGTATAAGGATAAGACAGTCTCAAATAAATCCGATTGTCAGACAAATATGCAGCCAAAGACCAAAATTCCCCTCCCCAATCACACTGAAATATCTTTATCTTAGTAGCAAAGAAAGTCTCAACAAATTTTCAAAATTTAATAAAAGTAGACAGCACATTTGATTTTCGTTTGAGACAATATAACCAGGAATACTTGCTGTAGTGGTCATAAAAAAGAACATAGTAACGATTGCCATTAATAGAAGAAATAGGGGATAGACCCCATACATCAGAACAAACGAGCTCAAGAGGAGCAGAAGCAGTAAAAGTAGACACTGGAAAAGACAAACGATGTGATTTACTGACATAGTAAGAAGAACAAAGTTCCTTTTTATTGGAAGAAAAAACAATATTATTATGTTTCAAAGTAGACCGAACAGCTCCATCATGCGCATGACCCAAACGAGAATGCCAAGACTCAAATGATATATGATGAACAGCAGCAGAAGGAAAACCAGAAGCTGAAAGTTTATAAAGACCTTGATCAACTGGGCTTTTGTGAAGGACCTTCCTCGTGGGGATATCCTTGATGAGAAAAGACCTTGATCAACTGGGCTTTTGTGAAGGACCTTCCTCGTGGGGATATCCTTGATGAGAAAATAATCAGGAAAGAACTCAAGTGAGACTTGGTTATCAGTTGTAAAATTCAGAACGGACAACAAACTAAATGGAGATTGAGTAGAAAACAATATATTGTTCAAACGAAAATCATGTCCATTGTGCAATATTGTACTGCCTACATGGGAGATGGAATCGTATTACCATTGCTTACTGTAACCTCGTCAGGACCCATATATTCAGAATCAATAGTCAAGTTCCCAAGAGAACCTATGAGATGATGTGTTGCACCAGTATCAACAATCCAGGGCTGAGGCAAAGGACGATACGACGGCTCTACCGAAGTAGAATTCCAAGTCTGAGATGGAGTAGCAGGAATCGAAACTGTATGATATTCTTGCGGAGCTGGAGAAGTTTTTCGTTGACTGGGACATTGTCTTGCTACATGTCCTGAACCATTACAATTAAAACAAACAGCAGAACTAAGAAACTGACCATGAAACTGCTGCTGCTGTGAAGATTAGGCTTGATAACTTTGGGATCGACCACCATTCCTGCCACCACCACGATATCCTCGTCCACTACGTCTGCCTCTGCCACTTTGGTTATTCAGACCCATAGCCAACTGTTGATACCGCGTTGTAAGTAGTGATGTAACCGGAGAAGCAAAGGATTCATATTTCTTTTGCTGCAATTCTTTAGATAGAAGCAAGCCATACAACTCATCATAAGAGGGAAGTTGAAGTCGCACCTCAATCTACAGAACAAAAGGTCTATAATCAAATCCCAAACCATCAAGAATAGCACCGACCAGATCATCACTCAAAATCGGACTATTAAGCGCCATGAGTTGATTACTCAAAGCCTTCACACGTTGCATATAAACTTCAACAGAATCTGTATTTCGTTCCAAATGCTGTACGGCTTTCTTTAAATGACGAACTTGAGCAACATTACCTGATGCAAAACTCTGTTCAAGACGCGTCCAGATCTCCAAAGCAGATGTGGCACCAATAGAACTTGATAATAAAGTCTCAGAAAGAGAAGAATTGAGCCAACTCATCACAATTTGATCTTCACGAAACCAAGTAACATAGTCAGGACTTGGTGCAGAGTCTGCAGAAGGGGGTTGTGGCGAAACATAATCTTTGTCAATATGTTTGTCGAGATTATATCCTCAAAGTAACGGAAGCATTTGGGTTTTCCAGAGAACATAATTGAGAGGAGTTAATTTCACACTGATCTGATGAGAAACATTTGGAATGGTGTGTAAAGAAGATGTAATAATCGAAGAAGAAGTAGGTAACGCATAAACAAGAGATGTTTGTGACATAGATTCTGTAGCCATGATGACCACGAATGAGAAGAAGAAAGAAAGGTGTTTAAACCCTAGGTGGCTCTAATACCATGAAGGTTTTTGCATAATACATTCATCTGTAAACATGGGTTTTAAGAAAGGTGTTTAAACCCTAGGTGGCTCTAATACCATGAAGGTTTTTGCATAATACATTCATCTGTAAACATGGGTTTTAAATAACCCGTACAAGATAATGTTTGTTATAATACAGCTAATGTAACTGCTCGTAGTATTTATCTCTACAAGCTACATCATTATCTGATAAGATCAAAGGGAACTCATAATGGTTAAGTAGGCATTGAAAATTTAGAATAAGAAATTTAAGAAATAATGATCTTAGGATGAAATTAAATTTTTTTTTTTTTTAGAGTGATGATTTTTATTCCATACATTCTTGTAACCACCATCTAAACTCTTTTAAGGATAAGACTCAAAGGAGGTTAAGTACAATAATGGAACATGAATGATTTAATATGAATCAAAGATTTAAAGAAATTGGGTAAGTCTAATGGATGTTAAATAGTGTAAATAGGAAATGGTAATTATAAAGTCAATTAAGTTATTTCATGTGTTCCAGAATAAATAGTTAGAAAAGAATTTGAAAAGAAGTAAAGACCAAATGTAAGAGTTATGCTTAGGAAAAGGAATTGAAAAAAAAAAAGTAAAATATGAACAATTTTACTTGGTGGACTAGTGATGGTGAATGGAACAATAATATTGGAGACTAGAATGTTCCTGATTTAAGAGAATCATCGATGACCAAAATACGAATAGTAGACTTTGAACTAGACTACTTAAAGGATTGTCCTTATGGAGTTAGACAATTCATTTTTGTTAAATACCAAAAGGTTTTAGAAAATATAATGAACACATTGATTGCTAAACTCCATGAAAACATTTTTATAATACATTAATATTGGTCTTAAAAAGGAAATAAAAGTTGAATACAAATTTCTTGTTAAAAGAATTTCAAAGATATCTATGTGTAACATGACAAAAAAAAAAGTGGAAAGGGGAAATTATTTTGAAAATTTTTGAGTAATGTAGAGACTCTTCAAGTGGTCTACATAGAATGCAGTTATCAGCTCAGTAGTCATAACTAAACATTAGTGGAATTCTGACTAGACAACCAAATCCAACGACTCATAATTGCGGAATGATGTACATTAGGAATATTAATAAATTAGAACTTTGGAATTGCTTAATATCCTTAATCAACAAACTCTTTTGTTAAATTTCTACTGTACTCTTCTGATAACATTTCTTCTATGTGAAATAACCTGAATTTTTATTTTCAAAGATTTTCTATTTAAATTTAACAAACTGACAGCCTAAAAAATGTATTTATTATTTAAATGCAAATTAATAATTTGTACAGTGATAAACCGAACCGAAAACCAACTGAAAAATCAAAAATCAAATGAAAACCAAGATTTGGGCTGAATCAAACCGGAATCGAGCCGAACCGGTCCAAACCATCTAGAAGCTCCTCTCCCTCTATATCCAGCGCATGCCTCACTCTCCCCTTCCCCATTCCCGTGCCTCCCGACCACCCACGCAGCACTACCAGCACACTGCCACCGCCGCCACCTCCTCCTCCTCCTCTTTCTTCTTTCTTTCTTTCTTTATTTCCTTCCCTTCCCTGCGTTTTCATTTCTGGTGAGAAAGAGCAGCTGCAGCGACACGATCGGGTCTCCTCGCGCGCCACCTCGCTGTCAATCGCCGTTGCAGTAGCTCCGCCAGCACCGTTCCTCTCGGTTTTCGTCCAAGCGAGCACAGTCGACAGGAGCAGCGCCATAACCAATCTGTTGTGCCTCAACGGACCTGTCGCGCCACAGCTTCGCCGTGCTTCAGCGCGTCTCCGGCCACCAAGAATGAGCGCAGCACCACCGCGTTGCACCAACAAGCCATCGCGCCGCCACCCACTGCTGTCCGGTCAGATCGCGCCACCCGCTTGCAGTCTCGGTGCGCGTAGCTTCGATCCGGCACGCGTAAAGCTCGATCTAGCAATCTGCGACAAAAACTAATAAATTTTGGGGTATAAATTAATTTTAGTAATTTTAGTTAATTAATTTGATTTTAGTAATCTCGAATAGTTAATTTAATTTTAGCAATTCTGACTAGTTGAAGTAATTTAAATTAGTGTTGATCTATTAATTAAAATTGCTTGATTAATTAAAATTAAATGCTAGTAATAAATAAAATTATTAGGAAATTATGATTTATGGAATTAAAGAAAAATTTATAAAATAATGTTGATATGGAGAATATGGAGGATGGGAATAATTGACTGGATTGACTGCTGCTGATAGATGGGCTGTGAGAACCTGAAAAAAATAATTGAATGAATTGATCTGTGGATCATTAAATTTTAGGGGAAGTGTTGCCGAAA